>NW_012193926.1:1404288-1434288 GCF_000504015.1 Erythranthe guttata | reverse complement strand
CTGTATTTTTTTTAAATTTTATTTCGATAGGTGAGAAAATGATTAGTGGGCAGTTATATTTATCGAATCGAAAGCATCGTATGCTCGGTTTTTTTGGTAATGGTTACTTCGATTTTTAATGCAGATTCTTTATGAAAGCTTATAATTTTGCTAAAATTATGTTCATAGTTTGTTAAAATAATGTTCGTTAATCACAAAATTAAAATTATAAATATTTATGTGAGCTTGTAATTTACACGAAAAGTTGAACCATTTGAATTTCGGATCTCGTAAAACATTTTGAAATACTTCTAGACATAAACTTGTACGTTACTAGCTAGGACTGTTAATCGGGTCATGTGATTTGGGCTTGGAATTTGGATTGACTTAAATATAAATATCATCGGGCTTCATTTCTTTAGGATCGAGCCCATAAATCACTGGACCTTGTTATTACAGGTTCAATTCGACTTATGTATTTATTTGGACTTCGGGTATATTAAACAATAAATAAATTACATACCTTACAACTATGCGGCCGCCTCAAATATAATCGGGCCGAGGCAACAAACTTCGGCTAGGCCCGATTCAATTGCATATCCTATTTCTAGCAAACGTTCTAAATTGATGTAATAATATTTTAATGTTGATGTCAGTTTTAGAATAACATTATCAATATTATAAGCTACATATTTATATTTCATCCAAATATTTTAATATCTTAATCTTAAAACTAAAAAAATATAGCACATTTTAAATTAAAATAATTTTAAAATATAATAGATAATAGAAAAAAGTACTTTATTGATGGGAAAAATCTTTGTAACTTCTTCTGCTTTGTAATCTCTTGTTTTCTCTCTCACCAGTTTCCACACAGTACTACACTTTTCGTAGCCACCGTCTTTTCGTTTCCCCCCAAATTCTCAACTCTCAAAGGTTTCGTAACCCTAATTTCATTTCCTATCATTTGCCCTATCTCCACTTCGAAACCCGTCGGATTACAGTTTTTTTTTCTTCAATCGGCGATCGTGGATTCGTGGTCCTTCTCCGTTTTCCGTTCATTATCCTTTTTTTTTTGTTTTTACCTATTCAAAATTTCTGTCTTGGCGGCGGCGATCTCGGAGTTGATGAAGGTGAATCCGCGCGATTTCACGGCAGAATTGATGGACGGAGATAGGTATGCCTCAACTGCGTAGCGGAGTGCGAAGAGGTCGACCACCCGCCGCCGCCGCCGCTGTAGGACCGGACCAGGAGAAGGGAATAATAGCCCCAATTAGTAAGGCAACTGGAATTAGTCGTGGAAAACGAAATAATAACGCCGGGATTGTTAATCAGGATAAAGAGGTTGTATTGGTAATTGACCGTTTTGGTGGAGGAAATGGCGACGCTGCTTTGAAGGAAACTGCGTCGTTTAAGGTAGGGTACAACTGTGACGTGGCAGAGAAGGTGAAAGAAGACTTATCCGAGAAGAAAATGGATGAGGGTGAGAGTGGTGGCCGGGGAAGCGATAAGGGATTGGGAGCTGATGATGATGGAAGCCCTGCTCCCCTTCCTGAAAGGGTATATACATTTATATTTTTTCGTTGATCTTTTCCTGAATTTCATCTTATGCAGACAGTTTGATGAAGTTGTCGGTTGTATTATGATTTTTTTTTGGGTTTTCAACGAATGTGTAAATTTTCGTAAGGTGTTTGGTTTATTGGAGTAATAGGTGCGATATGTTTCTGCATTTTAGAGATGGACAGATGGTAGATTGAGGGGCTGGTGGTTTTATTGTTAATTATCTTCTGAAAATTGATTGTGCTGGCTTTCTTTGTGTTTGAACTTTGAAGCCAATAAATGCAGAGAGACACACACACACACACACACATATTTATACTCTGTCTGTTTTTTTTGAAATTTTGTTTAATTATATTTACGGATTGTGGTTCTTAAGATGTTAATGGCATGTATATTGGTTGTACGGTCTGTGTGATTATGTGATATGTATATATACAATTGCATATATTTGGTCTTGTCTGTATTAGGTGAGGTGGATGTTCAAATTATGTTCATTGTCTATCATTTAGATTGTGTTTCACTCTGTCCTTGATTTCATTTGTTTATGATGTTTCACAACGTATATTTCTTGATGTGCTCGAATGTGTTAATTACTCTTATTTGAGGATTGCAGGGAAATCGTTGGCGCTTCACTGTCAAATGGATTCTCCAATTTAGTATATCTTTTGCATTTATTGTGCATTTCTGCCTTCTTAAATTCTTTCTATTATGCGTTGCATTACCACTTGAGTGGCCTGCGGCAAAGCTCTTTACCTTTACAGGATTTTATGAGTAAAAAAGGGTATTTCAATCACTTTAGGAAATCTACCTTTATTTTGCCAAACAGAAGAATAATCCATAGACACTTTTCATTTATGGTTATAGTCCAGATGATCTTCAACGATCTGGTGCCAGTAGCTGAACTGGATTCTGTTGATATTTTTTCACCTTTAAATTTTATGTTCGACAAGAATCATCTTCTTAACTGGTGGTAGCTTACCATGTCGTATCCCACTTCTATGTGTGTTGATAAGGCTTTGATTATTTGCTACAGATCCAGATTGGTGGTTCTCCAGCTTATAGGTTAGAGAAGAAACTGGGGAAAGGTGGATTTGGACAAGTGTATGTAGGCAGACGCATCAATCATACAGGTCTGCACGAAAGAACAGGACCAGGGGCCATAGAGGTATGTACTTGGTCCTCTTATAATCTGCTCCTAGCTCTATATTTCGTGGCAGTATGTTACATTCTTTCATTTATTTTTAGGTTGCATTGAAATTTGAGCACAAGAGCAGCAAAGGATGTAATTACGGACCACCTTATGAATGGCAAGTCTATAGGTGAGAGTTTTTTTTCTTCTTTATTTTTAATAAAAAATAAGAATCTCTAATTTTTGACATGCCTTTGTTAGAAGTAAGAAAGAACGAACTGAAATTTTGTGTTATTATCTAGTACACTTGGTGGTAGTCATGGCGTGCCGCGCGTACATTACAAAGGACGTCAAAGTGACTACTATATTATGGTATGTGTCTGAAAAGCACATCATTTCTTCCAGAGCTTTTTCCTTTTCTTTTCCTTATAGTATGAAGGACTCTACATCTTTTGTAGGTTATGGATATGCTTGGTCCTAGTCTGTGGGATGTTTGGAACAACAACTCTCACACGTTAGTCACCTTCTTTTAACAAAATAATAAATTTATTGTTTTGGTTGTGCATTCTTCTATAATCTTTCATCTAACACCTACACTTCCATTTTGCAGAATGTCCATTGAAATGGTGGCATGTATTGCCATTGAAGCCATCTCCATTTTAGAGAAGTTGCACTCTAAAGGGTATATTTTTCGGTCTATTGTTTGCATATCAGCATGGTTCTACTCACTGATCCTAACTGAATGCTATTTCCGTAACCATGATGAAAGTTGTTTCTCCTTAGGAAGCCTTCCTTCATTTATGACGCTAGATTTTCCTTATTGTATGTCTAAACTACAGTTAAGAAGCTTAGTTGAGCTTCTTGAATGATGCTCTGTGAACTTTTAGTATTAGTCAGAATTGCATTGAAAATGTGCATTTTTTAGTTGTTTTTGCATTCGCCTTTTATCAAGACCGACCATATTCTTTTGTTTTCGTCATGGATTTAATGTATATTGTAGTCAATAGGATTGTCCTTGGTGCCTTTTCTTTTTCCCTAAATAATCTAACTGTAGGACAGGGCAGTCTATATTAAATGAGATGAGTATAATTAAAGATAAATTATCTAATTGGATGAGTGGTTGTTCCAATTAGTCATGACGAGTACAATGGAAGGTAGAAATATCTTCTGATGATGTATGGTTAATTAAATGGCAACCTTTTGGTATTTGGTAGGAAAGGGTTTTTTTTCAGTTCATATAGGGAGATTCTATAACTGTTCATTTTTCCTCAATATTTTGTCTTGCTAAATAATCAAATTTTGAAGTAGTTGTGTATTCACCAATAGTCCCATCCCATGTATAAAATATTGCCATCATGCTCTTTATTTCAAGAAATGTCTCTCATTTGCTTGCTGCAAGTCCTGCAGATATGTTCATGGGGATGTAAAGCCGGAGAACTTTTTGCTTGGTACACCTGGAACCCCTGACGAGAAAAAACTTTTTCTGGTTGATCTTGGATTGGGTAATATACCTAGCATGCTATAGCCTTTTTCATTTTAAAACTATCACAATCATACCATAGTAATTCTTATCAGTTATTCCCGTACCTTTTGTATTGCAGCCACTCGGTGGCGTGATACTTCTACTGGCCTTCATGTTGACTATGATCAAAGACCGGATGTATTCAGGTGAAATTTTGATTCCACTTGCTTATCCTTGTTTACCGTCACATTTTTTTTCAACTTGCTGTTTTTATTCATGAATGAGAATGTTTGTTGCTGCAGAGGAACAGTGCGCTATGCTAGTGTGCATGCTCATCTTGGAAGAACTGGTAGTCGGAGGGATGATTTAGAGTCACTTGCTTACACACTCGTTTTTCTTCTCCGTGGCCGCCTTCCTTGGCAAGGATATCAGGTTGGCAGTCTGAGATGTGATTTTCATTGTGAACAATTCACTTGTGATGCTTACACTATATACTCTATGTAGGGTGAGAATAAAGGCTTCCTTGTGTGCAAAAAGAAGATGTCAACTTCTCCAGAAGCTCTCTGTTGCTTCTGCCCTGCACCTTTCAAACAGTTTGTCGAGCTTGTCGTTAACTTAAAGTTTGACGAAGAGCCTAATTATGCAAAATATATATCACTCTTTGATGGAATAGTTGGTCCAAATCCAGATATCAGGCCAATTAATACTGAAGGTGCTCAGAAGGTATTACTCAGATTTTGCTCTGTATTTGTTGAGTAATTGACTGAAACTTTTTCTTCCTATTCTGGAAGTTTTGGATTTATTCTCGTTAAATTTTGTTTTTGCATTGTGAAGCTCGTATATCAAGTCGGACATAAGAGAGGGCGTCTTTTGATGGATGATGATGATGATGAGCAACCAAAGAAGAAGGTACGCATGGGGATGCCTGCTACTCAATGGATTAGCGTGTATAATGCTCGAAGGCCAATGAAGCAAAGGTACCACGCGCTAATTCTAATTCTAAACACTTCATTTAGGATTTATCAAAAAAACAATAAAAAAATGAAATTTATTTTACATTTGGTCTTTGTAGATATCACTACAATGTAGTTGATGGTAGACTCGCTCAGCATATTGATAAAGGAAACGACGATGGGCTTTATATCAGCAGTGTGGCATCATGTTCGAATCTGTGGGCTCTAATCATGGATGCAGGGACTGGCTTTAGTTCTCAAGTTTACGAACTTTCTCCTTCTTTCCTTCACAAGGTCTCGTTTAATTCTTGTGTACTACTACTGCCTTTTTTAGGTCATATCATCATATTTGTGAAATTTAATGAACTTGGCAGACAATTTATTGAATTACTTTCTGTTGTGTTAACTGCAGGAATGGATTATGGAACAATGGGAGAAGAACTATTACATCAGTGCAATAGCCGGAGCTCACAACGGGAGCTCATTAGTAGTTATGTCGAAGGGTAAGTGTCACATTTCAAAACTCGAAAATATTTTCTGATTCGATATTTGATTCAGCTAATAAGTTCTAATTTTAATAAATACAGGTAGTCAGTATCAACAACAGTCTTATAAAGTCAGTGAATCGTTTCCATTTAAATGGATCAACAAAAAATGGAGGGAGGGATTTTATGTTACGGCCATGGCTACTGCAGGGAGTAGATGGGCAATTGTAATGTCACGTGGGGCAGGGTTTTCCGACCAGGTAGACAACATTTTTTGTTACGGTTACCAAAACACATATAATTAAAATAAAACAATTATTTGAATCTATCATATATTTTTTTCAGGTAGTGGAATTGGACTTTCTTTATCCAAGTGAGGGTATTCACAGGAGGTGGGAGGCTGGGTACCGTATCACAGCAACTGCAGCAACGAATGATCAATCGGCCTTAGTTCTCAGCATTCCTCGAAGAAAACCTTCCGATGAAACACAGGAGACGCTTCGTACATCTGCTTTTCCAAGTGCACATGTTAAGGTAAGGAAAATATATTTAATAAAATAGTGAAAAACACAAGGTAGAATAGTCCATTTGTTTGGTTATGGTAAAATTCCGTCGTTTACCAAACAAATAAACTATTCTAGCTTTCATTTTCACTATTTTTCTCTTTCCAAACACGGCCTTAGTCTTCTTGACCGTTTTTTTTTAAATCTGTTGTTTGCAGGAGAAATGGGCTAAAAATCTTTACATTGCTTCTATGTGCTATGGGAGAACTGTATCTTAAGCCATCGTAATTTTGTCGCGTGTTTTCTTGAGAGAGTTCATAAAAAGGATCAATGCCTTAATATTTTTGCGCTATTTAAGAATCGGACACCCTTTGTCTGCCAGCTAGAAGACCCCCCCCCACCCCCATTGTTATCCTTTTACGCCAACCGTCAACATGTAAAATTATATATGTATTATTATTATTATTATTATTATCTGCAAATTGTATCTATAATGCCTTAGGCAGTAGTTTTAAATCTCCAATGGGGTCGTTTCTTATGTATTGTACAAAGT
The DNA here is from genome assembly GCF_000504015.1 of Erythranthe guttata. The sequence continues at coordinate 1,427,664 of NW_012193926.1, read as the reverse complement.
CGAATGATAATTACTTCAATGCAGAGTGCACTGTATTTCTTGCCGTTTCGTTTTCAGTTCTCATTTCTTGCCAAATTGGAGTTTCGACTTTGGTGAAGCTTTCAATGGATCCGACAAAAGCCTTTCGGCTTTTCAACGTCATATTATAATGTCAAGGTGCGTTTATTTTTTACGAAATATGTCCTTTTTATGATCTAAGAGTAACGCTCACACTTTGATGCGTGTGTGTGTAAATCAAAGGTGAAATTTAGACGATGAATTTCACCGGGTGTAGCACCATGGACGAGGTGTAGTCTTATTAGAAATATTTTTTTTTCTTATTAATGATTAAAAATGAATTTTATTTTTAATGAGGGAAAATAAAGAAACCTCAAGTAAAGCTTAATAGTAGGATTAGGAGCGTTCCCCACGTGACTTGTCACGAGGAGGACCACATGTGCGGGGGGAGTGATGTATAGACGCACGTGATGCCGGACGGCACGTGTGCGCACGTTACGGATATTATCATTAGACAGCCATGAAGCATCAAAAAAGCCTAACCATCCGATGGTCGCCACGTGGCGTAGAACCGTCCCTTTTGGCTTTTGACATAAATTTTGTTTTAGTTTTAGTCCCTCACATGACTACTGCTGACACACTCTCTCTTCCTTACTCTCCGTCACGTGCCAAGATTTTGGACATTAGGAGAGGATTAATTTTCTTATTATAAAGTTTGTTTATTTATTAAAAAATTAAAGAGGATGCAGCTTAATTTTTTTTATTTTTTAATAAAATAAAAAAGATTCGTCAAAAAAGGAGAGTGATTAGATGCTTGATTATCTAATAAATCTAAGAGTAAAAGTAAATTTTCTTTCCATGCCGCACTTGATGAAGCTTAAACGGGATTATTTTTTACTGTTTATCTACACACATTATAGATCTGTGTGTATGTGATAAAGATCTACCCGATGTATTTCACGTTGTGTAACTAGTATAAACCATTTTAACCAGCACGAGAATTAGATTTTGATATGATGGTAAGTATAGTTAATCTTTCTAAATTAATACATAATGTCACTAACAAAATTCTATTATTTTAAAGAAATATTAAATTATCGGACTAATTTACCGAGTCGATATCAGAAGAAATTATTATTAAGTTATACTATTAATTTATCGAGGTTCTATTAAAATATAGAACAAAATAAGTAAATACTCTGACATGTTAACTAAATGATATAAATTAAAGCATATAGTATTCAAAATATAACTATTAAAGGTCTTTACATTATATCACAAATAAATTTGAGCAAGTTAAATATATATTTATATTATTTATTATCTCTTGCAAATAAATGACGACTAAAAATATCTTATCCACAATGTACATGGGGATTGGTTTTCATTTAAAATGGGGCCCACACCGATTCTTTACTACTCTTCAACTGCTACGTGTCCCCCATTAAGCTTCACTTTCTACCTGAAAGCTGACGTGGCAACGCAAGCGGTAATAACAACGGGAAACATCTCACCCTCGAAGCCACGTGTCTAATTACTTACCGCCCGAATCCAGCTGTAACCGTCGTGCTTATTTGTGGGAGTGTCTGAAAATCTGAATGGGCTGATATATATATAAAAAACACAATTTTTATTATATAAAAAATGGAATTAAAAAATGGAGGAAATCAGAAGTTTTATTAATTAATTAATTTAAAAGTGGTTGACAATTAAATTAAATTAAATTATAAGCACGATTATCTATGACAAAGAGTAAAACTTACACACATCTAATGCAAGAGTTGAATTACATTGCATTACACATTTAATTAAAGTATATAAATTGCACGAAAATAATTAATTGATTCTATATATTTTTTTCTTGAAAATAGAACAATTTCTAGTGAATATTAATTAATGAATTGGCCTCATGTTATTCATATCTCTAGGTGATATATACATACATACACGAGCATGTTATAACTTGTAAGCAAATCATACATGATTGTAGGTTGTACTTTAAGTTACAATTGTTGTACTTGTACAACCTAGTCATCATGAATGTAATGTTATAGCACGGTATAAAATTTGATCATGTGAGTAACTCTTCAGATCTGCTCCAATCTCACTCTACGACGTTGCCATTGAAACTCTTCTACGCACAGTCAAGCGCACGCACACACACACACTCACACCACAGAGTGACGCATGCACATGCACACTCACACATGCACATATAATCACATCTCGCACAATAGGTAAGGTATAAGTTATGTTCGATTTATATCCATTCATTATATTTTTACTTGCAAGTATTTGAAAAATCAGATTTATGTATTTTGTTGGTTCACTTTATTTAGCTGCATAAGAGAAAGATAATTACAAATAAGTAAATATTCCATAGTAAATCGACCACTGAACATAACTAAACTCTATAACTAAGCTATTTATGTAATACTTAGTTTAAAATTTAAACTCTTTAAGTAATCTCTCAAAAGTGACCTTTAACAATTACAAAAAATCACGTGTCCTTTTAGTTATCTAAAATATTTTTGAGTTAAAACTAGTTAATAATCCTTGAAAAAATATATATATATATAATAGTTGAGCTTACAACTGATATTGAACATTTCAAATTAAATTTGATCAATTCATTTTGGGTAGTTAAATCCAATAGAATATTCCTACAGCTTTGAGAATATTACTTAATTTGTATTTTGGTTACCATTTTCACTAACAATATTGTTTGAATTAAAATCAACAAAAATAAATCTCTTTAGTAATGAGGAACACATTATCTATTTCTAATTAATTAAATATATTACATGCAAGTGCAAGTCATATATAATAAATATGTTGAATGACCACATACAATCTTGAAATTTGAATGCATGATTGATATAGGTACATGCACAATATATATAACAAAAATATCCTAATCAATATTCATATAAATAAATATATAATAAATAGAATATATAATTCATAAGTAAAGACCACTCTCATTCATCCCCAACATCACACTTCACTAGTGGTCCACCAATCATCACTTTCCCCATACCATATACGAAGGGCCTTCTAGTAATTTCACATCATTATTATCTCTAATATTATTATCATTAAAAAAAAAAGAAGAAAAAGAGAAAATGTTGATAAAAAATTGAAAGGCATAATAATATTTTCCTCGTCAAAGTCCAATATTAAAGAAGTCCCCTTCTAACGCAAATTAAACCCCCTCTCCTCACTTCTCTCTCCCTACACTTTCTCTCTCTAAAACTCACACACACCAAAACGCAAAAAAACACACACTCCTCTTGTTCATATATATTTTCGCTAATTACCTACCTTTAATTTTCGAGAAAGTTCCTAATGGATACCGCCCCGGAATTCTACGGCCAAACAGGGTGCTACTACGGCGGCGGCGGCGCCGCCACATTCACGACGGAGAAGCGCCTCTCTGACGCCAAAAATGGGGACCATTTCGTCATTGAGGACCTTCTGAACTTCCCCACCGACGAGGGTATGTTGTCCTCCGACGAAGGCGGAGTACTTGACGAGGCGGCAGCGGCGGCGGCGATCACCTCCTCCGCCGTGGTTGACACCTCATGCAACTCCTCCTTCTCCGCCGTCAATGCTGATCAGCCGCATTTTCAGTACCAATCTGCCGACTTTGCTGGGTCCCGCGGCGGCCACTTCTCCGGTGAACTTTGTGTCCCGGTATGTGTATATATATATAGTATACATACATGATGATAATTGATACATATAATTCAATGTAAATTCTAATTTTATTTTAAATGGGAGAGAGATGTAACAAATTAAATTGAGTAATTTTTTGAATATTTTTTTAATAATTAATTATATAATTACAGTATGATGATTTGGCTGAGCTAGAATGGCTATCGAATTTTGTGGAGGAATCGTTTTCCAGCGACGATTTGCAGAAGCTGCACATTATCCAAGGAATGAAGACCCGACCCGACCAACTTCCGGTTCCGGATACCCACCACCAGTACCACTTCCAGCCCGAATCATCCCAAACGGGTCGGATCCTCCGCCCCGAACTTTCTGCCCCCGCCAAGGCCGCCCGCAGCAAGCGCTCGCGCGCCGCGGCCCCGGGGAACTGGACTTCGCGCCTCCTCGCGGCGCCGCAAGCCAACGCCGCCGTCCCCGCCGCCTCTTCCTCGTCGGAGTCCGACGTGGCCGCGGCCAGGTCGGCCGTGTACAGCAAGAAGAAGGAAGGCCCGGAGAACTCATCCTCCGCCGGCGGCGGCGAAGGGAGGAGGTGCGTCCACTGCGCCACCGATAAGACGCCGCAGTGGCGGACGGGGCCGATGGGGCCGAAGACGCTGTGCAATGCGTGCGGGGTGAGGTACAAATCGGGGCGGCTGGTGCCGGAGTATCGGCCGGCGGCGAGCCCCACGTTTGTCCTGACGAAGCACTCGAATTCTCACCGGAAAGTGGTAGAGCTGAGGCGGCAGAAAGAGCAGATGAGAGCTCAACAGCAGCAGCAGCAGCAGCAGCAGTTTCTGCACCACCACCACCACCACCACCACCACCATCAGAGTATGATGTTTGACGTATCCAACGGCGGCGATGATTACTTGATTCATCAACATATCGGCCCCGATTTCCGGCAGTTGATTTAGCTTTTTCTTTTTTTAGAAATGAGGTTTAGGGAATTTTCCTATTTTTCTTTTTTTTCTTTTTCTTTTTTTGTTTTCTACAACATTAATTCCTAACTTATTGAATTTTTGCACTGTTTTTTTTTTATAATGGATTTGCCAAAATAGGGCAAATTATTGAACCAATTTTGGTTATATGAAGAACTTATCATTTCTTCTGATTTCTCTTTGCATTATTATTACGGGTAAATTACAGTAACTGAGGTAAAGTCAAATTACGAAAAAATATTTTATGTTTAGGTAATTATGAAAACTTCCTTAATTATGAGTCTTCTTACACGTCGACCCTTATGATATCGAATTTAACATATGCTTTTAGATTCTGTGGAATATTCTCTAATTTGTATTTGTTTTGTGCAAAAAAAAAAAAAACAGTTTCTGATGTACCACAATCTGATATTTACAAGTTCAAGAAACACATCTTACGATCATCTTGCTTCAGAATTGTGGAGCTCGAATGGGTAAAACAGGTACAAATTGAAGAATATTCCATATAATCTAGAAGTTCACTTAATTTAACATCGTAAAGATGGACGTGTAAGAAGATTTATAATTGAGGGGTTATTTTAATTAACCAAGCATAATTTTTTTCTTCATAATTTGACATTACCTCAGGGTGTTGGCAGTAATTTACCCTTATTATTATATACCATGTACAGATTATATATTGTATTTTATTATTCAAATTAAACTTCGGTTTAAGAGTTTCAAAAAATGATGATACAGTAAATATCTAAATTATTTACAACCCTAATAAACTCTATGATGCTTAATTTAATTTGTTCCAATATAATTCATTATATTACGAATTACTATTTTACTAATATTAATATGAGTAGAAATAATTTTTGGGTTTCTAGGTACATGAATTTCAGTGAAATGTACCAAAGATATTACAGAGAATGTTAGTAGCAAAATACTAAAAATATATACGTTCTTTGTTTTCTTTACCACAAATATCAATAGCCACAAACTAATAATAATAATAATAATAATAATAATAATAATAATAATTTTTATTATTTAATATTATAACAATAATAATAAATTATCCCTATTATTTAGTTACCTTGTTTTCTGGTACCTTCACTGAAATCCGTTAGGTGTTGGGATGAATAATACTAATAATATATTATTATTTTGCACGGAATTCAATTTTACCTCACTACCTAATTCAATTTAGACGTGCCCTACTTTCATGCACTACGTAACATGTGACAATCAATTATTATTTCTCTTTTTTCATAGGCTTCTATTTTAAACTCCATCCCTTTTTTTAAGTGTGGTTTTTTTTTTCCTTAGAGGCACCGCTTGGTTGAGAGATTAATCATAAAATGCAAATTTTTACTTATTTTAATCTTATTAATTCAAATCTAAATATTAATTCTCTTTTCTCACATCTTAAACAATAAAGGTTATTTTAATCTTTTTAATATATTTTCTTAATATTTGTACAAAGCTGGAAAAATAAAAATTAATTAAGAACGATATATATATATATATATATATATATATATATATATATATATATATATATATATATATATATATAGTCTATGTGTGATCCCAGGCATCTCTAATCCATAGGCCTACTAACCTGTACTTTTTAATTAAGGGAATCTTAATTTTTACCAACATTTATTATTTGTGTACTGAATACATAATATTAGTTTATTAATAATATTATTTTCCAAATTATAAATATAAAAAATACAAATAATTCTGAGCCAACGTACAGTGTTGTCCTCTGCAGCAAAGGATTATTTAATTATACAGCAGGAAACTGTATAATTGAAGGCAAATGAGTTATAACTAATGAAAGTTGAAAATGTGTAGTAAGAAATATTTTATATTTTTCTTATTAATTTATATATACTATTTTTCTAGGGGCATCATTTTATCAGTATCACATGCCTCTTCTTCATGGTGTTTAATTTGCAAAAGCCTTTAAAAATATTTAGTGATTGCGAGTAAGCAGTTAATTTATAAGTTATTATCATTATTTTTTTGAGTAAGTTATTATTATTATTATTATTATTAATAATAATATATATACATAGTTTTATAAAATAGGCAAATATCACTAGTTTATCTATCTTCAACGCTACTCCATCAATTTAATTTTTTAAAAAAGGGGGTACAAATTCCTAAGTGCCATTTGTGGATTGTAATTGGTTTCAAAATTAATAATTAATTAAGAAGAGTGGGGACAAAATGAAGATATATTTAGTTTTATATAATATTAAATAAAAAAAGAAAAGATAATGGGGTTCCATTCCATGCATATTTCCATGTTCATTGTAAAGAGGGTTGTCTCCAATTCTCCACCACCGTGCTGACAATTTCACCTCGACTCTCCTTTTCTCACTTTTCTGAAAAGTACTCTTTTACTTTGAAAATTCTAACTTGTAATTAAAAAATATGTACTAATTTTATTTATGTCTATAATTGGATTTTATAGGTAATGTGTTCGGACTTCAAATGTGATTTTGACAATATTTCTGTACGGATTTGGGGAAAATTAAATCATATAATATGCAATACTTTGAGTTTTGTTTCTACTATAACTCGACTTAATTAGATTGGATGCGTGAATGAATTACAGTCTGAATCATAGAAAACTTCCACATCAAAGTTGTAGAAATTGATCGTTCGTTCATTCATTCATACATATCTCTCCCCCGATCTCCCCGACATCCAATTTAGCTGATTTAAGTTGGATTAAAAAGTTAATTCAAAGTAAAACAAATTTAGTGTTTCGAATGCCATGTTTGGAATGGAAAATGCTCAAAATCACATTTGTTGTAAGAACAATACATGTATAGAAATATACTCTTTATATACCAAATTAGGGGTGGCAATTTGGAACGGGGATTCACGAACCGATCGGGATTTCTCTACTTGGGATTTTGGGAAATATTACTCCAGAAAAATATGGGACGGGAATTCGATATCGCTAAATACCCAATCAAGAAAGCACATCATTCTTAAAAGTGAAAAATACACACATCTAAGTTCGAAAGCTACATCATTGCAACAAACGAGGAAAATATGCCGAACAGGTTAAATTTGGGAGTGCAAGAGAAGTTCCATACAGAGAGATGCCATCCAAAGTAATGAAAAATCCAGAAATATTGCTCATACAAAATTGTCTTAACAATTTAATCGAAGTATATTTTTAATTAATAAGCAGCAACGATCCATCAAAATCAAGTAACTTCTTCAACCTTTTCGACATTTCATCTGTTATCGGGGCACAGAGAGCCCTATTTCTGAAATAAGAAAATGAACAATGTATAAGGAAGAGATCCAGATATCGTAATTCGTATCTAATCACCCCCACCCCAAAAGTGCAAACAAGAAATATATATATACTAAGAATTTAAGCCATAGAGTTCCTCCTTGTTCGATAAAGACTAATAGCTCGTTTCCTAGTAAGTAGTAACTTATAGCATCTTGTATCTAAGGAAGTAAAGAAAAGGGGGTAATTAATTAAGACCCGAGACTTTATTATTTTTATTGCTAACTTCTTAGGTCCGTAAATAAGATAAATTTAGCAGAAAATATCGTCGTTTCTTGATAACACCTTAGCAAGGATCAAGAAACTAAAACGAAAATGATTTTTCAGCCCAGTTATTGTATGTTTAAGATGGGCATGAGAACAAAAAACTAATACAATTCTTATTAAAAGAATAATAGTTTTGATACTACGGGATCACATTCCAGTTAGGTAAAAAACATAACCTCTTTCTTAATACTTGTGCGCCCGCAAATGTAGACAATTGAAGCCTAACTAATCAGGTGGTAGGCTGGTCCCAGAACATTCCTTCTCGAATTGTTAAACGTATGGTGAGAAAAAAAAGGCAAACAAACGAGAATAGATATGAAAAAAAATCACCGATTGAAAGGCAGCAATAAATCCCAAATTAAAAAATCACGAGAAATCCTGAAATGATTTAACTTGAACTCATTTGCGACGAAATATTAGAACCCGAGTAATCAAATAGGGCATATAAGAACAACTAATTGTCGAGAAAATACAGAATCTTGGTTATGATATATATAAAAAGAAAAAAAAAATGAAGTATGCTTACAGAAACATTACGAAAAATTGTATCAAACTCCAGGGGTGGTAATGCAGAGCATACCCTGAGACAAAGATCGGCACGTGTCTGCGCCTAGACAAGAGGTAAGCCGAGCCGACGAAATGGCTGAGTGTAGAGGCAATAGAGACTGTAGTGCTGCAATTTGTGGCATTGGCCTGAAATTCAAATTATCGAAAGATTCAGAATTAAAAAATAAATTGGGGGATTTTGTCGATGTTACACCGGGATATTTTTTCACCATAGACGAACACATATTACACACACATACATGTGGATGTGTGCAAAAATAGGTAGTGAGATTATACACTTCATATAATTGAAAGCACAAAAACCAGATCTTCAATTTATGATTTAAATAAAAAAATTAAATTAAATTAAACGTTGAATAAAAATGTTTCGCATAATTAACGGTGAAAATGCATTTGAGATGCGGATTAAAATTAAGAAAAAAAATACAATTACATTTAATTTTGATTCAGGAAAGGAATTGTTAAAAAAGGGACTGAAATTAGGGTTTGAAGATTAAGACCAACCTTGAGAAAAGAGCTGAAGAGGAGCGTGTTGGTTGAAAGGAAAAGGCGGGAGTGGTCGCCGGCTTCGCGGCGGCGGATCGGAAAAGGTTGATTGCTGGTCTGGAGATTGTTCTGCAGCGAGACGCCATTGTTGTTGAGAACAAAATATTGGATAGTTCTTTACTGGATTTAGGAGACGAGGGTTTTGGGGAGGTATTAGAATCTGCAGTATGTTTGTACCCGCTGCTTTAGATGTTGTACTTCGATTGTAATTGTTAAATTATTTAGGGTAAACTACAGCCACCTCCCTAAGATAAAGTCAATTTACGAAACAGCTACTCATATTTGAGAAATTGCTCCCCGCTCCTTGTAGTTTGTAAATGTCTTACATTAACCCCTGTAAAAGGGTGTTAAAGTAAGAAATCTACAAACTTCAAGGAGGTGTATGTAATTATGGAAAAATGAGGATCTTTTTTTCTTTCTTCGTAAATAGACTTTACCTCAATGGGAAGGTAGTAATTTACCCAAAATATTTAAATATTTATTGAATATAGCTGTATTCATAAATATTCATCAAAAAATAATAATAATTAGGAAATCTTCAATACTCAATGTTTTCTTAATTTTTATTTTATTTTCTTAGTGATGGTTATATATTAATTAGGAGATTATTAATACTTGTGGGGGGGAATGTGAATCATTAAATATTTCTTATTTATTTTGCTAAATAATGTAAATAAACAAATAGTTGTGTACAGTAATGCATTATTCATCTACGAAAAAAAAAATACAAAAAAAAAAAAATAATAATAAAGAAAGATAAATAAATATATAAACACAAGAAATAAAAAGAAGATGAAAATTTGTTTTGCAATAATAGCCTTCAGAAATTCATAGCAAGGCCCTATATATTAGTAGCTAAAGAGAATTTATACATAAGAACAATGGTAATTAATTCTCTAAGAATATTATAAATAAATAATAATATATAAATAGATAGCCAGAATTATCACAGCAACCTCAACTTCCCAGTTACCGAATCAACAGCAGATTTATTTCCTGTCCAATACATTAAATTTGTTATTCATACAAACTAAAAATAATACACACCACATTCGAAACGAAAAATTAAAGACGTATGGTGAATATATAATAATATCGTATTCGAGCGCATAACTTTCTTGATTTTCCAAATTCACATTGATATGCAGAAGAAGGAACGAGTATAGTATTTGTATCGAGTTTTAACCTTATATAATTCAGTGATTTTACTTCGTTTCTATAACATATTCAGAGATGAGTTGAAAAAATGCGATAAATAGTTCGATTATCGTGTGGTAATAAAAAGATTAAACGAGAAACAAACCGGGTCCAATAGCAAGAACCGTCTTCGACCCAGCCGAAACCTGAAACAAAAAAATGGCCACAATTTGTTTAAATTACAAAAAAAGATGCCGGGATATAATTGCATAAATTCAGTCGGATTTTTTAAAATTTATTTATTTTAAAAAAGAATATAATATACCTGGGTACGTCCTGCATCAGCGACTGTGAAAGTCGGAAGGCCAATACTCTCGGCAGCTTCTTTCAGCTTATTCCTAAAATAATTCCAAAAAAAAAGGGTAAATGGTAAATATGTTAATTAAATGAATTTTTTTTTTTTTTTGTAATTTAATAGATATATGCAAATAAAAGCAGATTCGCCGGCTTACATTTCTTGCTGATTCTTACATGTAACAACTATCTTGGCTTGCCCGCAGAGCTCCCATTTCCTTACAAGTGACCGATTGCTGCATTTTTACGCATATTCTTAGACATAGTTTGCATATCGAATAATACCTCATATTATCAATGTGTGTGCGTGTGTATATATAATATATATACATATACTCAAATAAATTATTCCACAGAGCTCGTCGCACTAAAAATACAAGAGAAGCAGAAGATACGAAAAACGAGCATGACGTTGGAGAATATCATTAAAAAAAAATCAAAAAATATTGCAGAAAAGATAATAATCACACTGTAATTAGGGTTAAGTATAGAGACCTTTGAATAAGTTCGGAGTACATTCCAGTGGCAGCATCTGTAAAAACAAGAGATTATAATAACAATAAGGAAACTAAAGAAACGGGTTTTTAACATCTGAAATAACTTACGCGCGCATTGAGAAGCGATTTTCCCGGATCCCATTTTCAGGTCTTGCCTAACTACTAATACCTGCCAACAGAATTAGGCAACCGTGTCGATATTTTCTTTTTTAAAACATATAACCGTACAACTTCGCGCACCTCTTTGTCAATGTTTGCGTACGAAATACGCTCACATTTTGCAATAAAAAAACAAAAATCAAAACAAAATCAGAGGCTAATTTCTACTGTTTTACGCGATGTAGGATTATTCAATTCTAATAGCTCCTGTAATAAAACAAACACACACACACACACACACAGACACACAATTTATGAATTACAGTCTCGTTTCGCAGATTTTTTTTTTTACCGATTAATCGGAATTACACGTGGAGAATTTTAAGACATAAAAGAAGTTAAAAACTTTGAAACATTTTTCAGTTATTAACATAGGGCAATCTAATTTCATCATCTAAACAGCAAATGTTATATAAAGTGAAGCATTACAGCACAATCATCCACATAAAGAAAAGCAAAAAAAAAAAGAAAAAAAAATGGCAGACCATTTTGAGTTCTTGGTCGGAGTTGGTGGACATATTGTTTTGTTGATTGTTGCGAATTTGTTTGGGATTAGAGGTTTTAGATTGGTTCGACAAATCGAAGAAAAAACCCAATATGAACCCGATTATCAGGCCCGGTATTAAGTTCTCCGGCTTGAAACTCACTCCCAACCATTCCTTTTCCTGTTTTTTTTTTTTATAAAATAAATAATTCGAGATAATTTATTATTAAATTTAATAAGAAATAGAAAAAAAGAAAATGAAGGAAAAGAGGATGATACCTTTTTGGAGGAGGGAGAACCCATCGTCTATGAATGAAGTTGGTCAGTGGCATAGTAGTAGTAGTTCCGGAACCAGATAAAATGTGAAGAAGAAGAAGAAGCAGCTTCATACGCCGTCGTTTCGTTGCTATCTAATATGGGCTTTTAATTGGGCCTAATTGCAAATTTCTGGAAAATGTTGGCTTTTTAATAGGCCCAATTGCAATTTGTTATTACAACGTAACTATTCTCATGAATTTTGATAAATATTTGCCTCCAATTGAGGTGGAATTTGAGTCAAATTTTCTTAACTTACTCAACAAAATTTTACATTTAATACAAACTCAAATGGATGATATAAGAACATCTCAAAGTAACTTCGGATATAGTTCGAAGAAGGGTTACACAATATATATACTTCAACACAAAATTTGAAAGATGATAGAAATAGTCAAGTTTACCACAATACCTACGTAGCACGGACACGGATACGGGGAAACAAAATATCCCAAAATGAGGGTTGAGAAGTTGAAGGTTCTGTTTTACGTAGCACAAAACTCTTCTTTTTCATGGTGACACAATTCTTTATAAGAAAAAAAAACAAAAATCAATATACAAGAAATAAAATATGTGACAGAATAATAATATTTTGCAGGAAAAAAAATGAAAAGATTATGACCAACCAATCACAAATCGAACTAGTTCACTTCTAACTAATGGCATGTTCTTTCAGCTAAGAAACCAGCAGAATCATCGACTTCAAGTCGTAAACAGGTACATCACTTTTTTTTTTTCGATTAAGCAAAGTAAGATTGCATTAGCCACATGCATGAAAGAAAATCCGCCAAATTCGCACGAATCCAACAAAATGTGAATTGCGAAACGAGCATGTAAGGTATTCATCATCATATACTTTGTAAATGGCATCATAAAGAAATCCTAAATACCGCTAATTACTTAATGAACATCTCATTACTACACATCACAAGGGGCTCGTCCAAATCCACCGATAGCTTTTCTTCTTCGAGATGATCCTTCATGGCTGTCAAACAAATGAACTCGAGAAATCCCCTGCCAAATTACGGGACCAATTTTTTTTGTCAGATATTGATTAAATAACAAGATCAGTTTCAGCCAAGTGAATTGAAACATAACCAACATTACAGGAAATACTAGACACAATCCAACAAATTGAGCGAAACGAAATAAGGTCATGTTCAACGATATATTTTCACATACGAATCGCACATTTGCAATGCAATAAAAAGAATGAGTCAATTCAAAAATCTAGAATTTTTTTTGAAAGTAAACTGTATAATTTAGAGAGTCGCATAGTAGAAAATGTGGAGAGGCTTGAAATCATACATTTTCTACTGTGTCACGCTCTAAATTATACATTTACTTTCAATTATTTCTTTAGATTTTGTTATCGCCATCGATCACTGGTTTTACAAATTAATATCTATTACAGTAACATCAAGATAAGATTGTTTACTAACATTAACATATGCTTCAAATCCATTTGGGACGACTGAAATCAAACATACTCTATAACAGAAATCCAACAAACATACTCTATAACAGAAATCCAACAATCGGGAAAGGTTACGAATCAAATAAAGTAACCGAATCGGCTACTCCAGAGCTCACACGATGAAGTAATACAAGTCAATGATCTATCTTCAGTTTAACAATTGTGTAATATTAACGGGGCATATTGTTGCGGAATATATGTAATTAACCTTCTATCTTTCCGAAAACGAATAGAACTAAACTAACCAAACAAATATACACAAATGAAAGTACCAAATGGATACATACCTTTTCGTTTTTACTGCTGATTTTGAGGATTGGGTGGAGGCGGCATTCCTGGCCTAGGTGGACCAAACATCTGAACTTGTCCAGCAGGTGGCGGAGGTGGCATTCCAGGTCTTGGCGGCTGCTGCCCGGGCATTCCAGGCCTAGGTGGACCACCAGGGGGCGGCGGCCCCCTCATCATTTGAGGTGGTGGCATCATTGGGGGTCTCTGTCCATACTGAGGGGGAGGAGCGAATTGACCCGGTGGAGGCATACCGGGCCTGAACTGCGGCGGCGGCTGCATTTGCATTCCGGGCCTAGGAGGGTACGCTCCGGGCGGAGGAGCACCAGACGGCGGTCTAACAATCTGAGGCTGCGGAGGGTAGGAGAGAGGCGGAACGGATATCTGAGGAGGCCGAGAAATTTGGGGCTGCATCATTCCCGGGGCGGGCCCACCGACGCCGCGTACGGGCCCGGACAGGCCGGGCTGAGCCTGTGTGAGCGGGCCAGTGACGACGCCGCGTCCGGCGGCGCGTCCAATTCCAGGGCCGGGGACGGCGTTGGCGGAGGTGGTTTTGAGACGGGAGTCGTCGGGGGGAGGGGGGCCTTCGACGGTGAGTGAAATGACTTCTTCGCCCCTGAGGAGGACGAGGCCGAGGGTGCGGCGGTCCTCGCGCTCCTCCTTGGAGCCTTTCGTCGGAGGTAGTTTACGGAACTCTTCGCAGTCGCCGAGGACGAGGTTCATGTGCCGGTCGAACGCCATGAATTTTCCGATAAGCTGACGGCCGTCTTGGATCGTCACCCGCATTCGGTAATTGATGTACTGCAGCATCTTTGAACTCTTCGACATCGACATCTTCGCGAGATCGCAGGCTCTTTCTCTCTCTAGGGTTTTGAGTTTGGAGAGAGAGAGAGAGAGAGAGAGGGGTATTAGAAAAGTAGGGTTTTATGAAGAACAACGATTATACTTCGAAAACGCGACTTTAGCATTGAAAAAGAAAAGACACATCGTCCTTTTATTTCGAAAATATACCCCTCAGTCTAAAAGCCCTTTGCAAAACCCTCGAAGAATATTCCGGCAAATATGCCGGGAATGACGTCAGATGCCGGGGAATTCGGCTCCCTCTCCGTCGTTCCCCATTCACTGGACGCGCAAGCTGCAAGAGTTTACCCTCTGCGGACGCACCGCGCCACTCCCCCGTTCGCACGCCTCTCCATCTCATGGGCGCGTGGCAATACGCTCCGCGTTACGCTCCTGCAGTCCGATGATGCAGTATCGGAGCAGAGTGTAGGCGGAGAAGTGGTGGAAGTAAAACTCGCCGAAGCGGATGGAGGAGAAATCTCCGACGCGCGGTGGCGGAGGATTGCGTACGGCTCAGTTGCCCCTTTTGCTCTTCTTCAAAGCCGAAAGAGTTCGATCGACTCGTTTCACTATGAAAAAGATTGGTAGTTCATTCTAGCTCCCTTTTTAGTGCTTTGATTTTCTTTTCTTTTTCTTCCCTGAATTGAGGTAGTGTTGATTTTGAAATTGATGAAGTTTGAAAGAATGGTGTATTACAAGATTGGATTAACTTTGTGAGAATTGAGGATTCAGCTATTTTGGTTGGAATTTCATTGATTGACTTGTTGCTGCTGTGCACAGTAGATGCTTGTCTTAATGACCGATGATTACTAGTATTCAGTAGCTTATATTTATGGAATTTCTAGCATAAAAGTATTTGGAGGATGTTTGTTCTCTTGAGCTAGTCTCCAAGCGATGCTCTCTAGTTATATCCTTGTTATGAATAAGAAGTGCCGTATAGACAGCTTTGTTAAATTGGAAGTCGCTTGGGCTCCCTCTAAAGTCTAAATTGAGTAATCATAAATATAGTTACATTTTAGTTTCGGAGTTACCAAAAAGACCTAATAACTTGTGTTTGTGTTCGTGCAAAAGAACTGGTTTCACTTGTGTAATCTTAGTCACATGTCATGACTACTACATTGTAACATTTATCCCTTGTATTGTTGTGTATCTTTACGTTTCCCATGTCTAGCAAAAGTCTCGTATCTTTCTGGTTAATCCGTTAAATTCTATCTAACTGTTGTTCAGTTTTATTAAATTCCTTGTCGAAATACTGGACTTATTTTGTATAACTTAACAGGTGGGAACATGTAATGGACTACAGCAAGGAAATAAGTTCCCTTCTGGGTAATTCAAAGTCATCTGCTACTCCAATGATCGAAGATCCGAAAACGGTATTGAGGGTGAGTCTTGGTTTTCGGTAGATTTCTGCAATGTCGCTGCTTATCTAATATTTAGGATTCCTTAATCAACTGATGGTTACACACAAAAGCAGGCAGTTGAGGAGCCAACATCTGTGAAAGCTGCCTGGGAGCTGCTGGAAATGTTTTACGCAGATAAGCAATCTCAGACATGGATCCCTGAACGCCTTCTTGATTGGTTAGCTGTATGGACTTTTTAATGTTTGACTTTCTTCCCTCACTTATCATTTTTTTATCCATTGGAAACAACAACGCTTGCTTTCTTCGACAGGATTTTGATTGTCTGTTCTCTGGAACTCAGCCAACAGTCCATTCGAAACTTGTCGCTTTCCAAAAAGAACTTGTCACTATACAGGTCTTTACTTGTTTATTTTTATTTTTATTTTTATTTTTATTTTTATTTTTATTTTTATGAAGAGGATACTTGTTTGTAGCGGGAGTCTGTGATGTGGGACTACAGTTCAAATTTGACATTTCATTTACCAGACCCATTTCTTTCTTGTTGAATTTTGTGCTGATATATCCGATGCTAAAACCATAGCTTCTGGATAAACAAAATTCTGAATGTATGTTTAACATCTGCCATATACACTATTTTAATGTATTTATTTGGTTTGAAAATATGTATATCAGTGTACCTTTGTATTCTTCATTAGTTGGTTGCTAGAAATGATGATATAGTGAAGTTTTCATTCTTAATATTCTCATGAGGATGCAAAGTTTTAATTTATTAGCTCTTCCTTGACAGTATATTAATTGCAGCTTTCAGTAAACTATTCAGTCTATTTATTTTCCTGCCATTTATTTTCTCTCTCCAGGCAGTTGAGAATCATCCTGAGTATTGGGAAGTTATATCATCAGCTTTAGCAATTGGCTGGCTTGATGTTGTTGTAAGTTCTATTTTATTGATGAAATGTCTTCTATTTTAAATTGAGAATATCTATATGTGCTTCTTGTATTTAAACTATTACTTGCAGGTAAAATTGCTGCGCTTGCATGGATCTTATATGTACGACCAGCTAGGAAGTCGTGAGGTTAGGGAGTTTATTATTATATTATATGCATTTTTCTAGAAATAATTTGATTTAGTACCTACTCATCTTAAATTAGGAATAACATCTGAATCATTTGCATCTATGTGAAACAGATAGAGAATGGACTTGTAGAAGCAGTTGCTCTTCTTATATCACAGATGCCACGTCTAAGGCCAGATCTACCAACAGAAAAGTTAGGAGAATGCTACAACACCAAACCCGAGTTTATGAAGGTACAACAGAGCCTTACTATTTTTTTATCTATTGAACAGTGAGCTGTGATTTTCTTGATACATTGTATTCGTCAGGCATGGGAGAAATGGAGAGGTCAAATTACTAAATTGGATTGTAGTGCATTCTGGCTTCAATGTGATCACCAGCAGACGAGAGTTGGACTGAAAAATATGCTTCAAATCATGTTGGGAAATGCTAGCCTTCTCTCCAATGTAACATGCCACTGGATGGAGCTTTACATATCCCACTTTTTGTACATCAGGCCTTTCACTGTGGTCAGTGCAACTTTCTTGATTAACTGTTTTTTCAGTATGTGTCTTTTTTTTTTTTTAAATCTAGCCTATGTTAATTGGAAGACTAAATAAAGAGTGTTATTTATATTTAAAATAAGTATTCTATTGCAGGGTTTAGAAAGCATGTATAGCCTAGCTGAGAAATGCATGCATTTAAAACCAATTTCCAATCGCCATAAGTTGATGGGACTCGCACTTGGGATTCTAGAAGAAAATACAGAGGTGAGGAATCTTAACCTTGGTTCAGCATTATTTACTTGCTGCCTTTCCATTCGGCTATTAATGACTAATCTTTTTGATAATTTAGGTAGTTCTAGCTGAATGCTCAAGATCATTTGGCCCCTGGTAAGAAAGCTTTCTTGTCTTATATTTTCTTTTTTTTCCTTTCATAGACTGCTAATTTGGTAAGTGAATAAACATAATTGTGAGAATAGAGATCCAAAATGACAGAATTGATATCACATGTAACGAGGAGTCTTTTTTTTTGTGTGAAAAGGATGATAACCCATGCTCTAGAGCTGCTGACAGCTGGGAGCGCTCAAGCAGAAAATCTGTTGCATGAAGAGCAGTCTAAACTGGGAGGAATCTGCATAGAAGAGCTCCACCGACTGACTTATGCCCAAATTCTATCCTCTCATGCCTTGACATGGAATGTAAGAAGCCCCTGGATAATTTTCTTTTGGCATTAATGTTTATGTTGCTTATTTGTTTCTGCAACTTTTTGGGATTTGCCTTGATGATTACTTCTCGAAATGTGAACTGCATTTCTTATTGGTAACGCTTGCTTTGATTAACAATTGCATTTTGTTTCACTAATTTGGTGGTGGAAATTTTAAATAGCATGTGTGTATGTGTGAGGTTTCTGCCAATTTGGTTTCGGAAGCTTCAAATTTATTTTATGCAACTTTTGCCCATGTCATCTTTATTCTCTCCCGTGCATAGCGATTATAATTATTTTAGTCAATTTCACTTAATTCGTCAGTGGGCTATACAGTTTGACCTTTCTCAGCTATCCTGTATTCCTTCATTAAACTGCGTTATCTATTTTAATTATTATGGTCCTTCAGATTGCTCCTATATATCTGACATCATGTATGAAGCAAGGAATGGGCTTGTTGGAGAATTTACTGTACAATCAGCCCGTACAGCATCATCAAGTGTTACTAAAGGTAACTCAGCTCCAATTTTTTTTTTTTCTTTTTCGTTTAAATCTTGATATCTATATTTGCCATCAACATTCTTATCTTCTCTTTTAATCAGAGCATAGAAATTTGCCGTCTCAATGGACTTGATCGTGTTAGTGATGATATAATGAAGGTATGTTTTAGATAATAAACAATATCTCATGTACTGATATCCGTACTGCTTTTCTTCATTTTACGTGCTTTTATAATCAATCTTGGAATTCACTATTCATTTTGTTTCGAAATATGGCAATTTCTTTGAGTAGATTGCTGGAGTTCATTACTGGAAACATGGCAAGAAGGGTTCAGCTGTGTTCTGGCTTCAACAAGCTCAAGATGACGTTCGCCTAAACCGAATTGCCAAGCATTTATTTGATTTTGTTGGAAAATCAGTTTCTGATGAAAGTTTCAAGGTAATTTAATTGTGTTATTTATAACAAATGAATTTTTTTTTGTACTTGCTAAATAAATAGACCAACTAATTTGGGATTTTTCTGCAGCAATGGGAAGGAATGATTGAATTGCTGGGGACCGAATCAAAAACTGCTGGAGGTCTCGAGTTCTTGAAGAAGTATGAAATATCTCAATCATTCCATATAAAAACGTTCCATTAAGGAAAAATCACTGAATTTTCTTCCGTATATGCTTTCTGCACCATTTTCAGCCTTCTTTTATGTTCCTCAGGTACAGGGATTTCAGAAGATCCCTCCAACAAGTTCAGGACGGAATTACAACTGATAATGCTCGGAAAGCGGCAGAAGCCCTTATATCTGTATGTTTGATGCATTTACGATTATTTAAAATTAAAAAAAAAAACGGCCTTATAAATACTATAATTTGCCTTTTTATGCTTTTTTTTCAGCTCATGAGAAACCCTTCTACACCACAACAATTTTGGCTACCCCTCTTATACGACTCGGTAAACAATCTTCGCTTTGTTGATTTCTGCCATATTTAATACTCGACAAAATCAAGAAACAGCAGTAACTCAAACACTAGTGTTTAATTTATTTACCAACTGTTATATATTATTGCAGCTGAAATTGCTGAATTGGAAGGAAAGTCCGTTGCTCAACGTTTCCGAGACCAATATTTTATTGAATAAACTGCAAGAGCTATCATTAGCAAAACTACTTCCGGGATTCGTTGCTTCTGATTTGCCATCCGATGCCTTGAAATCAGTGAGGTTAGCTCTTGCCACTAATCTCGGACGTGCTTTTCTCCTAGACTAATTTCCTGACAGCAGCCTGTTGTTTTTGGTACCTTAAAATCTATATTAATATTAATTAGTCCATATAATTGCCATTCTATTTAAACCCTGGTTTCTTTTTTATAATGAATTAGCAAAAAAAGAAAATGATTAGTTGAAAGAATATTCTCTCTTTGAACGACTTCATTAAACATGGGCCGATCATGGAGTTTTGGGCCCTATTCATTATATAATATCAATTAGGGCTTTTCATTGAGATTGGGCCTTTTAAAGTAAAATCATTAAATGACACACAAAAATAGGATAAATAACATTTAAACCCCCTAAGGTTTGAACTTTGTGCACATGACTCCCTTGTACTTTTAATATAAGCACATAACTCTCCTAACTAGTCTAAGGTACTGTTTGTGCACATAACTCCCTTGTATTTTTATTTTTATAGTCATAAATAATTTATACTGATAAAATAAAGCAATATTAATATAAAAATTAGAAAAAAAAAAAATATAACGAAATGAGTTGAACTCGAGCTCGATGAATCCAGTGGAGCTTAGCATGGAAAATGAAAGCTCGTGCTCGAGCTCGCTAAATTGGACACAAGCATGAGCTTGAGCCTAGAAATTCTGGTGAGCTCGGCTCGTTCGCATCCCTACCGCCAAATTTGAGAAATGTAGATGCTACATTTGATAAAATACACATCACCACCCATGAAGCACGTATGCACATCTGTGTTTGTGTTATTATGTATAAATATCAGATAACCCTTTCGCGGGTGTATCTCAGTGGATGTAGCATCTCGTAGAACGTGAGGAAAGAGTACTTATGTGTAGATATTTTTTAAGGGATTGATTTGAGATGTGTGAAAATGATTAACTAAATTTAGGAAAACAAAACGACGGTGTTTTAAGGAAATATTCAATTAATTTAATTTGGGTAATTAGGTATAGGGTCGTTACACGCACTCACATCACATGGGCCTGAGATTTGTATGTGTCTTTCGACTAGTCATAATTTATTTATTTATTTTTCTTAAACTACAATTTTTATTATCGGACAAATAGACTTCATAGGCCAATTGCATCCCAGCTGAAGACTTGCTGACAACTACTTCTTGTCCAGTTTCTATCATTTATCATCGATCTTGCATTTCCAACCAAGATTTTGAGGGTTGGATATTTCAAAATAAAAAATTAAATTAAAAAAAAACGTTTTTTTTTTCATTTTTTATTTATTTATTTTATTTCATTTATCAAGACAATAAAGAGAGTAATAATTAAGTGATTTTTGTCTTTTATAAAGTTGATGGCCACGAATCTTTTTGAGGTACTACTGCTACAAATGGGTGAGCCTTTCCCCCTTTTGAATGAATGATTTCTCAAAAGATTAATCCAATAATAGTTATAGATTCTCATCAATCACCATCTCGAAATATAGATACATACATAAGAGCATCTTCTTACGTCGTCAGTATTTGTTTCATCAAATCCTGTTTTTCGTGGTGAGAAAATGAGTTTATCTCCCACCCTTAGAGCATCTCCGACCGGTCTTATCATTTTTTCATCAAATCCCATTTATGATGGTGAAAAAATGGGTTTATCTTCCACCGATAGCACACCATTTTACTCTTCCACTATTTTTGTTGGAAAAATGGTGTTTTTGGTCTCCAATGGGTTTCACCAAAATTTAGACCAAATATTAAAATAATAATATTTTACTATTTCACCACAGGAAATGTAAATCTAATGTTAATCGTAATTTTATAATATTTTATTTCCTAAATATTAATTATCGATCCAATGCTAAGTAATAAATTTTCTTAACTATATAATTTAAAAATTACGTTATCATTCTATTAAATGTCTATAAATGTATCGTCCTGTATTTCATCAATTAAAGTGTGTTTCGTTAATCATTCTATTGTTGCTTATTATATTTTATTAAAAGCAATTAGCATATTAGTTAAGTAAAGAAATGAACTAATAAACATTGATACCAACAAAATATAAAAATTAATTAAAAATAAGCATATTTATATTATTAGACTTAATGTTTTGTTAATAATAACAAACGTATTTATATTTTAAATGTAATGGTGATATAGGAACTTTGGGTAGGAGGCTAAAAACACATAAATTAGATGAAAAAATGGCGTTATGGCGTCCGGTCGGAGATGCCCTTAGCACACCATTCTACGATTTCACTACTTTTGGTGAAAAATAGTGTATTTAGTCTCTCACCAATTCCATCAAATTTTACACCAAATAATAAAATAATAATATTTCACAATTTTCTTATTTATAGAGAATAGCATTTGGTTTGGTCTCCCATGGTATTGCACCAAATATATCACAAAATTATAAATTTAATGTTATGTTTTAATTGTTTTCTGATAATAAATATATTTATGGTTTGAACATATAACTTATTAGAGCCAAACATATATTTATTTATTTGTTTAATAATAATAATAATAATAATAATAATATAATCATAATTTTATTATTATTATTATTATTATTATTATTATTATTATTATTATTATTATTATTATTATTATTATTATAATACCCATTAATAATACACATTAGGGTAGTGAAAAACGGTTTGATGCTCAAGTTAGCCACACATTTTAGAGAAAAATAATGAGAATCTTGAAAAAATAAACCCTAAAGTTGGGGCACGTGCATAGGGAGGACAGGCACGTGAGAGTGTTGTAAAAAATATAATAAATAAAAGCCACTAAGGCAAGTGGGGCTGCTATAGTGCTGTTCACGTTTTTGTTTCTACGTTGTCTTCTTCCCCAGTCCTGGGTCTTGGTAGGGTTACACAAGGTAGCACAAAACCAAAACTTGATAAGACGTGTCCGTACGAAAAATAACATCAGCAGAAGAAGAATAAAAAGTTGCACAGCTGTGACCGTGCACTCTATTACACGTCACCCGCCACCCGACAGCCTCGATGCTACCTAGGTTCCTTCGATGCTACACCCGGTGAAAAACACCGGGTGGGTCTTCTGCTGCCACGTGTTCTTTTTTTTATTTTTCTAAAACTCCTAAAGGTAAACCCTAGCGGGGAATCTATTATAAAATACAAAAAAGAGACACGTGCAGCAGAAGACCCACCCGCTGTTT
>NW_012193926.1:1375644-1394582 GCF_000504015.1 Erythranthe guttata | reverse complement strand
TATTATTATTATTATTATTATTATTATTATTATTATTATTATTATTATTATTATGATTATTATTATTATTATATGGTGAGAGTGTTGATGAAAAAAATGGAAGAAAGAGATTGATCGGTTGGACGAGAAACGGATTGGGGTCGGGGTCGGGGAGCCCCGGGGGAGCCGCCCCCCATCCACAGGAGATGCCCTAATGTAGCCTTAAATTAAGGGTAAATTCCACTTTACCCCCTTGTACTCTGCCCAAGAACCACTTTACCCCCTCGTACTCTTAATTTCGTCAATTTACCCACTTGTACTTGTACAATTTCCCAATACAACCCTCTTCGTCAACTTTTTTCGATTTTGACTATGACGCCATTTGGTCAAGAGTCAAAATATTGACGTAAATATTGATTTTTTTTCGATTTTGACTCTCAAGATTATAAAAGAGAAAGTTTCACACATTCATATATTTTTTTCTTTGCACTAGGTGGAATCGATCAATTTTTGGGTCTTGATTTTTACTAAGTTAGGTGTTCAATTTGGGGATATCTTGGAAGGGGAAGGGGTGGAAGAAGAAGAAATGACAATATTGACGGAGGAGAAACGACGCGTTATAGGCAGTGGCAATTTTGTAATTTACAGAGTTGACCAAACGACGTCAGAGTCAAAGTTGACAAAAGTTGAAGGAAAGGGCTATATTGGGAAATTGTACAAGTACAAGGGGGTAAATCGATAAAATTGAGAGTACGAGGGGGTAAAATGATTCTCAGGAAGAGTACGAGGGGGTAAAGTGGAATTTACCCTTAAATTAATATGCACACCTAATTTCACGCGCCAAATCCAAAAAAAAAACACGAGGTAAATTTAATTTTCTACTTTAAGAAATGTGCCAATGATTAATAATATTCCAAATGCAGATATATGTTGCAATCGTAAATACTTGAAGTAGAATAGTACATATATATTGACTGCTACTTGTACTATTTCTTTTCATTAAAAAATAATTAAAACTTTTTTTAAATCTTTTTATAGGAAACAAATAATTGTAATAAAATAAATGGTTGAGAACGAAAACGATACTGTTTGCCCGTTTATAGATATTTCCCGTCGAACACTTTGATTTACGAGATGCTACACCACATGAAAAATATCGGGCGACTTGAAACGTACATTTGTACAAACAACTATCGACTACACAGGCATTTACATGGGCAATGTGTTATTATGTGTATATTAATAGTACATGATTATATGTTGTATTTCATCGGATGCAAATACATCGGATGCAATGTCTACAAAACCGAGCGCTTAACTCGTACAACAATTAATTTCCACCGGTAAACACCACAAAATTGTTTTGGAATGAACACTTAATTGACCTAAAAATAAAAATAAAAATAAAATTACATGTACTAATATTTTAAACCATAAATTATTTCAATAAATTATATGTAAAATTAATATTTAATAAATTGATGTAATATAATATAATATAGCATAAAATAAAATAAAGCAAGAGCAGACAAGGGTAGGAATGATGGAAAGGTTAAGAAATTAATTCATGTGCCCTTTAATGAAAAATTAAAAAGAGCTAGAAATATTTTATCAATTCAAGAAATTATAATTACAAAAAAAAAAAAAAAGCATAATTAAAATCAATAATTCCAGAACAAGGTTTCGAAACAGCTAGAAATCCCACCATCATCAATAACCCCACCACCACCACCCCACGGCGGAGAAGGGTGCAAGTCCAACGTCCACCCCTCCACCGCCGCGTTATCAATGTACACAAAATCACTCCTCAGCCCCACCGAGTCAAAGTACGACCCTAAACTCGGCAACTGGACGATTTCACTCAGTTCCTCCTCCGACTCAGTTGACAGGTCCACCGAAGAAACAAGAGACGACAACGACGGAGAAGATGAAGAGGTGGTGGTCGACGACGGCGATGGCAAATCATCGAACTTCTCCATCGCCGCCGCCTTCGAGGCGGCAGCCTGGACGTCGCGGGGGCTGATGGAGACGGGGCGTGGGAGGACGGCCGCGAGTTCTGGGAAGTTGAGCGTGGCGGAGGCGCCCTTGATGCTCAGGGCCGCCACGTCGTGGGCACGCGCCGCCATTTCAGGGGTGGCGAAGGTGCCGAGCCATATGCGCGATTTCTTGCGGGGCTCCCGGATTTCGGAAACCCATTTGCCCCAGCTCCTCATTCGGACTCCCCGGTACACCGGGTGCCTGCTGCTGTTGCTGTCGGTGGCGGTGGCGGTGCTTTCTCGAATCCTCTTGATTTTCTTGGCGGATTCCGGCGGCGGCGCCACCTGCCCCTTCGCGGCGGCGGCGCGCTGCAGAGATTTTGTTTGGGATATAATTAATAATGAAGATGATGATGATGATGATGGTGGTAATAAGTTTGAGAACAAATCGTTGTCGGCGGAGCTAGTTTCAGGCGGCGCAACCATGACTCACTATATATATATATATATGTATATATATAGTTTGTCAAAGAGTGTGTGAGTATGTATGTATGTGAGATTTTACACTTCCATACTAGTCCATATATATATATAGTTGTTATGGACGTATCACGTAAGGTCATAATCACCAAAACTTTTACCATCTTATTACAAACCCTATTAATATTATTAAGGGAGGTAGCTGTAATATTTTTGAAATAAGAACGGCGTATATGCAATTAGAACTAACATTTGGGGAGGAAAATACAATTTACTAATAAGGCAATGTTTGGTTGAGTTTTCATTTTGTTTTCATTGATTCCCCAAAACAAAATTATATTTATTACATCTTCTCTAAACAATTTCAAAAGTTTCTCTCTCAAGTTTCTCTCTCCTTCAGATGACTAAACAAAATTATATTTATTACATCTTCTCTAAACAATTTCAAAAGTTTCTCTCTCAAGTTTCTCTCTCCTTCAGATGACTGCTACAGTAAAAAAATACCATTACTTTTCTTCTCAAATTCTTCCCCTAAAACATATTTTCTCAAAATGAAATCAAAATAAGTTCAAAAACACTTTCAAACATACGTGTTTTTTGTAAAGCTAATTAATTATCTACACATGCACCATAAAAGGCGAAATCCCTCGCCCCCAGGACCCCCATCCCACTCGCCCCCAGGGCCCCCATCCCTTGGCCCGACAAGGACCCACAATGTGTGTAGTGTGTATATGTTGAGATTTTACGCAAACTTTTAGTTTTGAAAATTATTTTAAGTTTATTAAATTATTTGAAAATTAGTATTGACCCATCCTCTTAAATAAATATCTGACAAGAGAAAGAAATGAAAAGCAGTAATAAGTTTGACCTTTGACCTGTGTACCCTTTTCTGGTTGCAATTTTTTCCACCATTTTTATTGTACTCTTGACACACAGTGATCATCAATTATATTCTCATTCTTGATTTATACCACACTATGCACAAATATACACATGTATATAAACATTGTAAGAATACAATCAAACTAATTAGTTCGAACTCGATCGAAAAACTAATCAAATCAAGCTCAAATACGATTTTCAGAACTCGATAATATTTCAAATAAACTTGAACAACCATTTATTCAGCTCGACTCGATTCTTTGGCACCCGATATCGAAGTAGACGCAATTATGAATGACATGAAAAAAGAAAGCCTCAAAATATAAATCTAATAACATCTAAAAATAAAAATAAAAAGTTAATTCTCAATGCAAATAAATAAACATGCAAAAAACGCTTTTAACCTAAAAAAAAAAACATGTCAAATTTCAGACAAAGAAACCACGATTTATGTTCTATATATTATTATTATATATAACTCAAAAAACAATTCGAATCTTCGCAGAGTCCTCACGCGCCGGCAGAACCTTCCAAGTGCAAGGCTCGATCACATTGGATACAGGGCAGTACCCGGCTAGGACCTCCTTATCCGCCGTCCCGATTTCTAGAACCGTCACGTCGATTGGCGGCGGGTTGTGTCGTCGGATCTCCACTGCTCCGTTCATCTCCGACGCTTCAGAAGACTCGTGGCTCTCACGCGCCGCCGTGTTTTCGTCGTCCGTTTCTTCATAAGGCTCGTGGGGTTTACGCGCCGCCGTATTTTCCTTGGCCGGCGCTTCAGAAGAGTCGTGGGGCTTAATCAACTGCCGCAAAAATCGAAACAGGGTTTTAGGGTTTTTACAAGTGTGTCGATTTTTATAGGGGCTCTTAATTTATTTATTTATTAATTTTTAAAAGAATTGTATTTAAATAAGGATATGATTGATAATGTAACTTTCCTTGCAAGAATAAAATTCCTATGATAGTTTAAAAGGATTTTAATTTTCTCCACGAAAAGGGCAAAAGAGAAAAGGTAAATTTACCTTTTAAAATGATATAATAATATATATTTAGTATTTACAATAATATGTATTCATAAATTAAAATTAGGTATATTACGGTCACCCCTAAGGTAATGTCAAATTACGAAAAAAACCTCTTATGTTTGGTTAATTACAACCATCCATCAATTATAAATTTTCTTACTCGTCCACCCTTGTGGTGTCAAATTTAATGGAATATTTTCCAGGTTGTAACCATTTTATCCCATTAGAGCTATTTATTTTGAAACAAGATGATCATAAGAGCATCTCCGACCGGTCTCACCATTTTTTCACCAAATCCCATTTATGATGGTGAAAAAATGGGTTCATCTCCCACCGGTAGCACACAATTTTACTACTCCACCATTTTTAGCGGGAAATGGGATTTGGTTTGGTCTCCCATGGCATTTCACCATTTCACCACATATAGGAAATGGGATTTGGTTTGGTCTCCCATGACATTTCACCGTATACGCCCCAAAACTATAAATATAATGTTAATCGTAATTTTATAATATTTTATTTCCTAAATATTAATTATAGATCCAATGTTAAGTAATAAATTTTCTTAACTATTTAATTTAAAAATTATGTTATCAATTTTAAAAAACTGTCTAAACATGAAATAACATGAACTCAAATTATTTTAAATATAATAAAATCATATATAAACAATGACTTCATAAATTATTGCATAAATCATATATTAAATACGACATGAGAATTTAAATAAGCAGTTCATGATAATTTAAATTTATATAATTTGTGTTATTGTTTATCATGTTTTGTTATCATGTTATGTTGTTTGTTATTTTATGAGATATGTATTTCAATTTAAATGTCTGTATTTCATCAATTGAAGTGTGTTTCGTTAATCTTTCTATTGTTGCTTATTATATTTTATTAATAGCAATTAGTGTATTAGTTAAGTAAAGAAATGAACTAATAAACATTGATACCAACAACAATTAAAAATAAGCATATTTATATTATTAAAATTAATATTTTGCTAATAATAACAAATGTATTTATATTTTAAAAACTAATTTAACAATTAAAACCAATTTATTTACGATAAGTATGCTAATAAGTTGGTAATCGTGTGCAATTAGTTAAAATCGTCATTTTATATGGTACTTAATAAAATGGTGTTAATTACGCCAAATCCTATTTTCACCTCTATATTTGGTAGGAAAAATAGGATTTAGTGGAAAAAATAGGAAAATGGTGGACCGGTGGGAGATAAAAATTCCTTCCCCAAAAAATTTGGTGGAAAAATAGGATTTGAGTATTTGGTGATATGGGGGTTGACCACGGTGGGATGCTAAAACCAAATCTCTATAATTTTAGGTATAATGGTGATATAGGAATTTCGGGTGGGAGACTAAAAACACCTAAATTAGATAAAAAATGGCGTTATGGTGTCCGGTCGGAAATGCCCTAAGAGATGTTTCTCGACTTGTAAATATCAGATTGTCGTGCATAAGAAATTGCATTTTTGTACAAAACGAGTACAAACTAAAGAACATTCCACGAAGTCTAGAAGATTATGTTGAATTTAAGAGCATAAGGATTGACATATAAGAAGAGTTATAGTTGAAGGGGATGGTTGTAATTATCCAACGTAATTTTTTTTTTTATAATTGACCCTGAGGCGTAATTTACCGTATATAAAAGTTTAAACAAAAAATATTTTATTCTCTTTGTTTCTACTTTACATCTGTGGTTGAAATATTCGTTACCCATAAATATTAATTCCCAGAAAATGTTCAAGAACCGATGAAAACCAGTTAATTAATTAATTAATTAATTAATTAATTAATTAATCAATCAATTCTCCTGCAAATATACCAAAAATTCATAATATTCAGACAAAAAATTATGCAGTATACGACGATTAATTAAACAACAAACAACAATTAATTATAACATAAAAAAAATTGAAGGGCAGAATCAAGAATTAAAATTGAAAAAAAAAGAGAATTTAATTTAATTTATTACCTTGGTTGAATTTGAAACGCAGGAACTGAAATTGGAGGAAGAAGATAGATACAGAATATGATTGTATATGTGTGATGACGTATTAGGGTTTGCCATGCATTGGGGTTGCCGCAAATATGAACTTTCTGGGATCTTACATGTGTAACAATGGCGTCGGAATTTGCTTACAGGTTTAAGTTTCTAGTTGGCTGTTTTTTCTCCGATAAACAAACAATTAAGAATTAAAATATTGAAATTAATTAAAGATAATGAAAAAAAAAAATCATCAAAATAGCAAAGATTTTGCTTAAACGCCAATCATTAAATTTAGTGCGAATGACAAAAAGACCCATCACATGGGACTTAATCAAAGCCAAGTTGATAAATAAATTTTGCACTTGAGATAATCGACACGCAAACAAAATAGCTGCAACACCTAACCATCTATAATTAGTAAGAGAACAGATACCCAAACTTTTATTTCTACTCAAATAATGGGAAGGAAACATATCGAAAAACAATAACAAAGCCAATAAAAATCCAAATTTTCTAGCAAAAAAAACATAAACAAACAAATCTATCATCATGTTCAAAAGATAGTCGAATGAAAATTCAAATAACATTCGCCAATTCATTAATTTAACAAAAGCAAAACAATTTAAAGAATATATTATATGCACCCACGAACGAAAGAAATAATTCAAAACATATCAGATAAGCAGAGTAAAAAATCATTTAGGTAAAAAATGATATACGTTTTTATACATATTATTTATTTCATCACTTTTAATAGTTAATTACAATATAATTATTAAAATAAATATATATAAATAATATTAATTAAAATAATCAAATAAAAAAGTAAAAAAGAAAAACAGAATAATAATTACATGATGACAGTACAAAATCCTCAATATTATATTTTAAATTTAAAAAAAGCAATCTTAACTATCTATTATATATAGCAACAGGTCCTTTAATGTGTCTCTACATATGATGCTAATATTTATTTTTAGTAACAGGTTATTATCCATCACTAAATTATGTCGCTAAATATTTATTGTAGCAACGGATTTATCGTTCGTCTCTAATATCTGTTACTAGAACTGAAACTCCATAAGCGATGGGACGATTTTGTTTTACGTCGCTAATCCTATTGTTAATTACGTATTTAGCAACGGAGTGTTTGTTCTATAAGATTAATTCAGAAATTAATTCTTCACCTTGCTTTCGTTCTGCAAGGGCGGTAGCCGCCGGATTGTGAGTACTCACTTTATACACGTTAATTGTAAGATATGACCACATCAAACCATGTCCGTTTTCAGTGTCCGGTCGTTTTCATGTCCGTGCTGCATAGATTGTCCATTCTAACAACTGATATGATTAACAAAGGCTGTAGTAGCAGATATTTTTGGCTGCTGAGAATGTATATAATTATTAACTAGCAACTTTCATCTCTCGATCTATATATCCTTTGATTTCTCCAAAAAATCTCACACACACACACACACACACATAGAGAGAGAGAGAGAGAGAGAGAGAGAGAGAGAGAGAGAGAGAGAGAGAGAGAGAGAGAGAGAGAGATGTCAAGTTATTACAGCTATGGATCATTTCAACTGATGAATAGTTCTTCGTCGGTACACAAGCCTTGGATTTCTCATTACAAAACCAATCGTCCTCCAAAATCATCCTTGTCTTCTTCTTCTTCTGGTGGCAAGGTAATTAAATTAAAAATAATAATTTAAATATTTGGAAATTAATTTATTAATTTATTAATGTCGGTGGAGTTGATGATGAATAACAGCGCGCGCCGCCGGCGAGAGATGTGCCGGAGATTATCACTCCAAAGGCTGTTAAGGAGACACGTGTCAGTTTTTTAGATATGTTCGTTGACCATGCTTTTCAGTTCGTTGACCAGCCTTATCTCCCTTCTCAGGTATATTAATATTATTATATATTTAAATTAATTTATTTATTTTAATGTTGGCTAATTAATTTATACATTTAAAATTAAAGAAAAACTTCGCCCCAGTTGATGAGATCGGAGAAGCAGTGGGAGTTAGCACAATTGAAGGCTGCATTCCTGATGAATTTCCACAGGGTGTCTTCGTTAGAAATGGTAAGAAAAGAATATTACGAGTTTGTTGCACTAGTACCCCTAATGTTATATTAAATTACTAAAAATACACTATATTTTTATTTTATTGGCAAAAAAATCCATATGATTTATTTTTTTAAGCAATTAGTACCCATGTTTAGGAGCCTGTGTGCTAAAAGAATTGTATCACTCAGTAATTTTAATGAGGCCCCAAACTTTTATAATGGAATAATAAAGTCCTTTTGGCAAAATAATAATAATAATAATAATCATATTATGATGGAGTTTGTAGCAATTCGATATAATACAGGGGTACTGACGGTAATAAACCCATTACGAATTTATTGCAATTAGTACTAGTATTATTCACTGCAATTCTCCAAAATTGTGTTCTACCAAATTTTATATATTATTTATACATATATAAAATTAGTTAAATTAAGATATCACAAGCCATTCGAGCTTATTTTCGATATTATATATTTTATTTTATTTATAAATATATGATTAAAAAAGACGAGATTGCAAGGTTATGAACAATTAAAAATTGGCTGGAGAAATGTAGGGGCAAACCCGATTCACGGAGCGCTAAAATCGGCAATATCGAAATTTGGAAAATCGAGCCACGTGTGGGTAGAAGGAGAAGGAATGCTCCATGCTGGCTACTTGAACAAAAATAAATATGTCGTATAAAATCGATAAACAAAGGGACAAACCTGCATTTATCCCGGCCGCTGTGGAAGGGACCTCCGATCCGGTGGTGTTTTATCGGGTTTCATTTTCAACATGGTATGTTTTAAGAAATGCTGCGCTTGCATGGATCTTATATGTACGAGCAGCGCGCTAGGAAGTCGTGAGGTTATTATTATATTATATGCATTTTTCTTGATTTAGTACGTATTCACTCATCTTAAATCAAGAATCATTATATTGGCATCTATCATCGCTAGTCTAAACTGGGAGGCATCTGCATAGAAGAGCTCCACCGACTCACTTATGCCCAAATTCTATCCTCTCATGCCTTGACATGGAATGTTTGTGTTGCTTATTTGTTTCTGCAACTTTTTTGGATTTGCCTAGATCATTACTTCTCCAAATGTGAACTGCATTTCTTATTGGTAAAGCTTGCTTTGATTAACAATTGCATTTTGTTTCACTAATTATAAATAGCATGTGTGTATGTGTGAGGTTGCTGCCAATTTGGTTTCGGAAGCAAATTGTGTTTAATTTATTTAGGTGAGAATAAAGATTTCATCGCCGTTCAACCATTGTGTGTTCGTTGCCGGAGTTAAACTGTGTACGTTTGAAGGTCAGAGATTCTGCTTTAATTTTGTTGGTTTCGTAAATGGGGTTGGGTTGTAGTGTGTGTATTCAGATATGTGTGTATGTAGAACCGAATTTTTATTGTTACTTTTTGGGTCGTCTTAATTGGTGTAAAGGATCGTTACTGATTGAAAATTTTATTCCGTTTTACACAGAGTCACGTTGTGACTACTCTGTAAATCATTTGTTCGTTTTGTGTTAATTGATACGCTAGTGTAATTTTATTGTAATTTGTTTTTGCGTTACTCGATATGTTAGTGTAAGTTTCAATGTGTTTGTTGTGCTTGAATTGAATTCACATAATATTATGTGAATTGCATTTACAGAGTAGTGCAAATTTATTCATCGGAAGTAGTCACATTCTCATTTTTTTTGTGTAGTGTGCACAACATGTCGTCAACCTTGATGATTGTGTTGAAGTATGGAGACTCGTTTGGGGTGAAGATATGTCAGGGTGATTTTGTGTATGAAGACCTCGTTGGCTTTGTCACTGATAAGTGGTGCAGTTTGAATGCGAGGGATGTATCGATGACTTACAATGTTGATGGATATGGCGAGGGTATGCTTGGCGATAATGATGAGGTTTTGTTTATGAAAGCGTTGATTCGACAACTAGGTCTTGGCCGTGTCGAGGTAACCGTGAAGCGCAAAGACAACGTCTGTGCAGTAGCGTTGGCGAGGGCTCCACAATCTATTCCACAGAATGTTGGGGGCCGGGGAATTATCTTATGAATAACATGGGGATTCGTTCAAATTAAATGGGAATTATTTGATGAATGACATGGGGGTTCGTTCAAATGGATTGGTTTTTTTTTCTTCATGGATAAATTTCACTTTAGCTGTTTTATTTTGTTTACAGCAGAAGACATATGTAGTACTTCAACGTGAAATTATTTTGCTTTATGTTTCTATCTGAGTTTTTTGATTGTTTTATCTCCACATGTAATTTCATTACTAATGTGTCAAACTGTTTCGAGTGCTGTCATCGTGTAGGCATCTTCGTTAGTCATATTATTCACATAGCAGTCATATTGCCTATGTATTGTTCAGCCTATTAATTTGCTCACCGTAGTTGCACAACAGTCATATATGCTCATTCATCTGTAACTCAAAATGTATTCAACTAATAGTCACATTCGCGCTGGGGTTTTGGTTATGTAAAGTAATTTTCCTTATACTGTATGTTGTTTCCTACTTTCATGTTCTAATGACTTACAAACATAGTCATGTAGTAGTCATATTCTTCATAGTATTTTAATAATTGTGATATATATATGCTAATTCCACTCCTATGCACAACATAGTTACATGATTGTCATATTTTCTCACTGCATGTACAGTTTACTAAACATAGTCATGTTTACATTCTATAGTAATATGAGTGCTTTGTAAATTATTATTTGTCTGAACAATAATTAAATGTCAATACTAAGATCATCGGAAATAATAAACATTCAGGTCTGCTTAATAATGTATAGAAAGAACACACAAAAAAAAAAAACCCAAAGCATGTTCTGGTCAACATATAATTCAACATAACAGAAGTGAAATGAAATTATCTAAGAGTAAAATAGAATAGAATAACATATTAGAGTTTGCAGTGTAAAAATGCTTCAACAATGGTCCTGCGCATATCTACGACACCTTCTTCCGCATTTTCTATAATCATTTGTTGCTGCAGGAATGTCTCTTGAATGATGTACAAGATGATTATGCCACAATCGTTTGTACCAAATATCTTCAATTTTGGAATATGACTACAGAACATTACTAAAGAATATACCATTGCAATTACAGGGTTTTATTACATGATCAAACCGGATCACTTTCCCACTGAAAAAGTTAAAAATTCACACCATGCTAATGCTGATTGGAAGAGCGGATTTTGTACCAAATATCTTCGACTTTGGAATATGACTACAGAACATTACTAAAGCATTACACCATTGTAATTACAAGATTTTATTACATGATCAAACCATGTCAAATTCCCACTGAAAAAGTTAAAAATTCATACCATGCTAATGTGGTAATGTGGCTTCATAGATACATAACTAGATATTCAGGCCTAGTCACGTATAGTCATGACGGTATTTTGGTTATTTAACTACATAATCAGAAACTGTATTCTAATTAACAGTTTACCAACTCAGTTAACATTATCATCTATATCAGTGGAGGTCATTAAACACTAGGCTACAACATGACTCCACATGACTAGACCACAAACAACTATTGTTGGGATATAATACATCAATGCATACAAAACATGTTAAACTGGAACGGAGACCAAACATGACTGCTGCCCCAAAAACTTTGTTTATACAAAGGTAAATCCACTATAAAACAACAAAATGCAGTCATGTACAAGTCTTCATACCAACATGACTACATAAAAATACTATAACAATACACCAATTTAGTTACACATTGTTATAACACAATCAAACCAGAGCATATTTCTACTGCAAAAGTTAACAATTAATATCAATATTAACAGTGGTTGTAACTGCAATTTGAGCATATGTTCATAATATTACGATTCAATAAAATCGGAACAACCATGAATTCAATGTCTATGTAATATAGTCACATATAGTCATGATGGTAACATAAATGCAACACCCAGAAAGTCTGTGTATGCAACCATAAATCACCCCCCAAAAACACCTAAAGTGAAATTAAATTGGATCTACGGGCAAAATTATTTTTTGGAATTTCCAGTTTGTACAAATAATGATTTGCAAATAAATAAGAATTAGGTGGACAGACTTACCGGCATCAAGATGCATAATGTCATGAGGATTGGGTCTTCGTTTATGCTTCTGTGACGCTTTCTTCTTCATTTCAGAAACCAGAATTCGAATGTGACTACGCAACTCAACTTCACTGGTTTATGACTACCAAACACAACTACTGCAGAATACAACTATTAATGGGTAAATGGTTTATGACTACCAAACACAACTACTGCAGAATACGACTATTAATGGGTAAAGTGTGTGGACGATTTTGTACCAAATATATTCGATTTTGGAATGTGACTGCAGATTGGAAGAGAGGATTTCGATTTTTTTGACGGTTTTGATTTGGGGGAAAACCAAATCTCTGTGTGTTATTGAAGACGATGATGCGGTTTTTTTGTTTTTTTAATTGTTCTAGTTAGGAGCAGTTTTATTAGGGAAAGTAAATAATTAAACCTAATTAGCAGGATTAGGTGCCTAATTAATAGGGATTTGAAAATATTGGATAAATATTAAAAAATAAACGGGACTTACTAGAGGGGTAAAAATGGAATTAAATATTCTAGGGGGTTTTTACAAAGAAAGAATTATGTATCGGTTTATCACTAGTTTTTATCTGTAAGAGCGGTGTATTGCTAATGACCCCATATATTATTGCAGCTGAAATTGCTGAATTGGAAGGAAAGTCCGTTGCTCAACGTTTCCGAGACCAATATTTTATTGAATAAACTGCAAGAGCTATCATTAGCAAAACTACTTCCGGGGTTCGTTGCTTCTGATTTGCCATCCGATGCCTTGAAATCAGTGAGGTTCGCTCTTGCCACTAATCTCGGACGTGTTTTTCTCCTAGACTAATTTCCTGACAGCCTGTTTTTTTTTTATTTTTTTTTGTACCTTAAAATCTATATTAATATTAATTAGTCGATATAATTGCCATTCTATTTAAACCCTGGTTTCTTTTTTATAATGAATTAGCAAAAAAAGAAAATGATTAGTTGAAAGAATATTCTCTCTTTGAACGACTTCATTAAACATGGGCCGATCATGGAAGTTTTGGGCCCTATTCATTTTATAATATCAATTAGGCCTTTTCATCGAGACTGGGCCTTTTAAAGGACACAAAAACATTAGGGTAAATAACATTTAAACCCCCTAAGGTTTGAACTTTGTGCACATGACTCCCAAGTACTTTCAATATAAACACACAACTTCCCTATAGTTTGAACTTCGTGCACATGCCCCCCTTGTACGTTTAATATAACTAGGGTTGTTCATGGGTCGGGTCGGTTGAATATCGGCCGATTATCGGCCCGACCCGACCAACCGACTATTGCAAAAATGTAAAACCATTATCGGCCCGACTATTATGGGTCGGGTAATGGTTGGCAACCGACTTTGTCGGTTGCCGAAATAGTTCGGTTGCAAATTATCGGCCACAGTAAAAAAAAAAAAAAAAAAAAAAAAAGAAAAAGAAAATCAGATTTTTTTGCTTAGCCTGATTAAAATTCATCCCCTAACAATTATAAAACTACATCCCAAAATTAAGTAAACTACATCCCAAAATCAAGTTTCAAATTACAGACTTCAAATTCATAAAACAATACAAAACACAAAAATATAAAACAAATCCAGGATTATCATTTATCAGTATACCAAATACAAAAATCAAATTTCACAGTCATACAACTCCCAAGCTAATAAACTATAAATCTTGAGTTAAATCAATCCACCTCTTCGTCGAATACTCCAATAAAATGTCTCAATTCTTCAAGAATGAGTAAGCACCTATCAGTCTATCACAAAAAAAAAAAACACACACAC
Organism: Erythranthe guttata; assembly: GCF_000504015.1. Next base: position 1,380,277 of record NW_012193926.1, on the reverse strand, counting down.
ACACACACACACACTATATTCATTAAATAATTGAGAAAAACTTCTAAGTTAAAAACTCATACATTAGTACTCTAATAAAATATATAGAATCTCAAATATTTAAAAGATTTGATACAAGGCTTACCCACATATTTAGACGGTTGATGTTGAAGCTTGGGTGGATGAACGAGGCATTTCTTGGAGATTCTGAGTTGATAGAGCTTCTATAATTTTAGAAGTCAAATTATAAAATTAGAAAATGGTTGAAATAAAAATAAAAATAAATCTAAAATATACAAGTATTAGAATTTTATCACCTTTTTCAAGTTCCTCTAAAGTTGAATAAAGTTCCATTTCAATTTCTGTTGGATCCTTGTAGTAACTAAATCCATCACCCTTGAGCCAATCATTTGTGCAAACCAATGCCTCAACCGTCCTAGGTGTTAAACGACTCCTAAAAGGATTTACAACTCTTGAGCCCAAACTAAATGCACATTCAGAAGCAACACTAGAAACCGGCATTGCAAATACATCTTTGGCAATTTTTGCCAGTATGGGAAACCTAAATGACTCGGCCTTCCGATATTGCAAAATCTTGAACTTGCTCTTCTTGGTCTCTAGGTAAGGTTCATGCAAATATCGATCAACCTCATCACTTAAGGCAACAATTTGACTCTTCTTCAATGATTGATGATATAACATATCGACATCATCTTCGTCTCCAGAATCACTACCACTCTCTTCGACTATGGGATCATCATCAACAGCTTCACCGTCAACATTAGATTGATTGTTTTTAGTCATCGTCAAACCATACTCTTTAAACATATCACGAAGCATTTGTTTCACTTGCGCTTCCAAATTCAGTACCATATCTATTTCCATCCCAATATTCTTGAGTTGAAAACTCAAATAAGGTAACTTGTACCTTGGATCAAGAACCACCGCAACATACAAAAAATAATTTACTTTCTCCCACTTTCCCCAATAGAATTGAAATTTTGTTTTCATACTTGCCGCCACTTTGCGAATGCTTCATCTGCTGATTTTTCCGTCTCCTTAGTCAACAATGTTTGGATATTCAATAGTTGTTTGAACACCAAGTGAGCCGTGGGTGTTTTAGAAGCACTTAACTTGAGAGTTGCTTCATAAAACACTTTTAAGAAAGAGACAAACTCTTTCGCACTCTCCCAATCCGCGAAATCCGGGCACCTAGCATTGTTGTGGTCCTTGAAGTAGTCTTGGTAACCCGAATCTAGAAGACGTAGCATATTAAAAACCTTCGAAAATTTTAAAGCATGTACTAACATTAGATAGGTGGAATTCCACCTAGTACACACGTCTAGGCATACCATTGGCTGCCCTTCTATGCCTTCATCCCGAGCATATTCCCTAAATTTCTCCAGCCTTTGCGGTGATGCTTTTACCCATTTAACTGCCAGTCTAATGCCTTCAATCGATTCATTTAATACTTTCATACCAGATTGCACAATTAGATTTAGGACGTGACAACAACACCTCACGTGCAGATAAGTTCCACGAAAAACGAGCCCCTTGCTTCGAGCAAGCCTTTCTTTAAAAATATCAAGAGCCTTTGATACGAACCCCGTATAACTTGTTACGGGACCCAATAATCTTATGCGGAAGCAAGAACGGAACGTCCAAAAAATAAAGGATTCGATTGGCGGAATTCGGAATATTGACCCCGTAGCTATAGAGAGCTAGAAACCAATATTATCAAGGTGGAAGTATTGACCCCGTGATTATAATGAATCAGAAACCAATACTATAGTGCTAAGAATAATTCACAAGAATCCACTCGCAAAATATCCCGAAGAGTTGTTGAAGAACAACGAAGGAGAATTTTAATCTCTCAAAATAATACTTAAAAACGTCCAAAATAATAATCACCTTAAAGCAACCTATTTATAAGTGTCAAAGAGACCTAATCTAACAAGGAAAATAAATCCTAACTTATCTATTATAAGGAAATAACGAAATAAACTAACTCTAGTCCAAATAGGACTCTAAATGACAAGAAATAAATTGTCCAATAATAAAATACGAAAATTGATAATAATCATCTTTTCCAAGTCATGGCTTCTTGGCTGGATGACTAGACGGGCTCAAGTCCTTGAGCTCGGCTTGCTTCACAATCTGGCCCGATAATTCGCTCCAATTAATCTCAGGTGGGATCGAACTAGACTTCGTCAATTCTTCATTTTGGAGCTCGTGTTCTACTAAGTTAAGCATGGCTGCTTCAATGCGCTTGGCCCGAGCTCGGGTAATCGGTCCTCTTGGCACATGCAGCTCGTCCAAGTCATCAACTCCTTCATCCAGCTCGGCACTACCTCGCGTAATTGGCTGGATCGTATCAGCCTTGGTATTGGCCGATGCATTATCCACCACGATGGCAAAAACCTTCTCAACTCCTCAATCACATAAACATTGTTCCAAAGCTTTGGAAATGGTATCACCACTATGGTTGGCAATTTGGCTGAATGAGATGATCCGTTTGTGCAAATTCCAATCATCATCCAAAAGTGTGCAGTGATCGCCATGTAATTAATAGTTTGAATAGAGGTCCAAGTATCTGTAATGAGAGACACCCTTACACCGCTACCCAAAATACTCTTGAGCTTTGCCTTTTCCTCGAGAAAACAACTCATGACACCTCTGGCAATTGTTGGATGACTAGGCACTAGAAATTGGGCATTGAGTGACTGACAAAAAGCTCGAAATCCAGCTCCTTCTACCATATTAAATGGAAGTTCATCTATGATTATCATCTGAATCAACTTCTTTCTTGCATAATCCTTATCATAGTGCAGTGGAATAAGCTCGCCTTTGGTGCTATTTGTCAACACCGACTGAGTTTGATTGCTCTTATCCAACAAAACTGGAGATTGCAGACAAGCATTGTAAACATGATATCTCATGTTTGTTGTACCATAACTCTTTGACCCACAAGGATATTCCTTTTGTCCGCAATAGTTGCAAACGACTTTTACAGGAAAGACGTAGGAGCCATCTTCATTCATTTTATAGTGGTAGTGTTTCCACACCTCTGACTTCTTCTTTCCCGGCTTAAAAGTTGGTTCTTGTTGGGTTACACTTGCACTAGCAGTTTGAGAGGCCGATGTATCGGTGCATTTCGTCATTCTACCATTTAAAATATTCAAAGCATAAAGCGTTAGAAATTTAGGAATTTGTTTTATAAAGTAATTAATAAATAAATCATGTACTCATCCATCTCTCTTGCACATACATGACACAACACAAAACACTCGCACACACACATCAGTGACATCACAAAACACAAAATTTATAAGTCTGTAATTTGTAATTGGTTTGGAAAAATAAAAAAACGTGATTATTATTTATAATTGGCAAAATAAAATGATGCATGCAATTTTATTTTCCGTTCACACAATTAGTATGGAGAAACATAAAACCTAATCAATACTCATTCATATGTAAAAAAATAAATCAAATTGGGAAAAATGCTGAATTGCCCAATTTTAATTAGAGAAAAAAAAAATTAAAGCCTAACCTTGAGTTTTGCCCTTTAGAGTGTAGATTGAACAAGAAAGGGTCAGAGGTGAAGTAGTGCTGGCGGTGATGGCCTGGTTGTGGCGGAGATGGTGGCTGACTTTATACGGAGTTCTTTCGTCTAGTTTTGGTCGATAGATTTTAGAGATTGAAGATTAGGGTGTTAATATTTGATTATAATTTAGTCAATAGTCACTCAAAAGTCAAATGTTAAAATAATATATATTATATATAAAAATAAAAAGTCGTTTGGTCGGGTAATATCGGCCAATCGACTTTTCATCATATTAGAAACTATACCCGACCCAACTAAACATGGGTCGGTTAAAATTATCGGCCCGACCAAAGCGAGTCGGTTGGTGGGCAATTATCGGCCACAAAAATCGAGCCGATAGTGGGTCGGTTGTCGGGTAAAACCGACCCATGAACAACCCTAAATATAACTACATAACTCCCCTAACCAGTCTAAGTTGGTGTTTGCAAAAACTTTTAGAAACAGATTATGAGCTTTTTCTTGCACATAATCTGTTTTTAGGTGTTTGCAAAAAAACTTTTGCTTTTGTTTCTCTTCTATTTTAGTTGATTTTTCAGCTAATTTGCAGACACCTCCACCCTTTAGAAATAAACACTTAATTCTAACTTAATTCTCGATCATTAACTTTTGATTTTAAATAAGCTTTTGCAAAAACCCGTTTTCAAGTCTCAATCAAAGAGTTAAAATGGGGCAACCACTGCACTTATTGACTGCAAAAGAAACACATTACTGCTTAAATTGACATTTGTGGTCCTCGTGCTATTATTAATTACTGTATGTGTTTTGATTGTTCACCACACTGATTGGAGCTATTGCACCCCCACCCCCACCCCACCACCACCACCACCCCACCCCCACCCCACCCCGCACCCTTACTAATATTAAAACTATTACCAGTTAATATAGGGAAATATATAGTTTTTGCCCCTCTAGTTTGCACCGATTTCACATTTGGTCTCCCATGTTAAAAAAAAAAAAACACTGTTAGTTCCTTATGATTAAAAAAAATCAACATTTTTAGTCATTTCCCTCAATATTTCGTTAAAATAACGGAAAGTCGATTAGATG
>NW_012193926.1:1292444-1372226 GCF_000504015.1 Erythranthe guttata | reverse complement strand
CTGTTATTTATTGATGATGCTCTTCACTAGGGTCATATATATAAATATGGTCCTACTTGTGAAAATTCTACATACCACAAGATCTCACAATAAATAATTTTCCCAAACTTTAATTTGATCTTATTTTTTTGGAATTGATAGATCAACTTGATATATATATATTTGTATTAACAAATCAAGGGTTTATTAGAGATAACCCCCTTGTTCATATTTTCTAATGAGGTAGATTCAATTAATTTTTCTCTTTTTGAGATACACCCAAATTTGCCAACTTGGCAAAATATATTATATAATTTTCCTTTAATACCCCTGTTTTATTTTTGAACGGCATTTATTTCCTTAACTACGTGATATGAGATCTGCTGATACGTGATTCTAAAATCACGGAATAAATTTACGTGAGATCATTGGCCGTTCTATCAAATCGTGTCTATCAAATCGTGTACAATTTTTTTTTGAAGATTTATCCAGCGTTCCATCATTTTAATCGCCTTTGAAGATTTCTTCACCGTCAAGCGGGTATGAATGCGTCTTTTTTCGCTTTTATTTTCGTTGTATGTACAGGATTGTCGTGTACGGTGGTTAGACATTTTTAAGAGTTGTGTTGATACTTGATTCTATTAAGTACAACGTTTTTTAACAAAATTACGTCGTCATATATACATCGTTATTTTTGGCGGATGTTGTTTGTTTGGCAGAGGATTGACAGAGTTAGAAGATGATGGTTCACGCAGATCGGACTAGAGTTGTTTTATATGAACTTCGTAGTTGGTTTATGCAATAATGGGAATAATTGTCCGTTGTGGTCGAGTTCATGTTTTTTATCCCGATCGATAGTTGGTTTATTTGTTTATAACAGCCGATTTAAGTGTGCTGGGTAGTACATTAAAATATAGTTCGTAGTCTTTTTTAATTTAGCGTATGGATTTTGCATTTTAAGTTTATTTTTGATGATATTAATGTATTATCATTCAAATGTATTTGCAGTTTAATCATTTTTTAGTATTCTGCATTTTTTATTTTGTTTCATGATTTTAGGTTTTTTCGATGGCGAATTTCGTACGGATTTTGTTGAGGTTTGGTGGGTTGGTTGCTATAAAGAGGTGTTTACGATGTAATGGCTCGATAACTTCGGTTAAGTGTAAAACCGTTGTAATACAGTAGTATACTACTATGAATACCGTATGATACTACCATTATCATTTTATTATACTATTATGAGACTATTAATGTACTAGAATTTTTTAACTCGACGTATTATGTTTGATTGTGTTATGATGTGTTTTATGTATTTTATCAAAACCCTAGATTGAAATTATGAGATTATTAATGTACTATTTTATTGGTTATGTGGGAATACTTTACGTTGGTGTTGTTCTCAATGTTTTTGTCATTTCAGTGGTATATTGTTTGTAACACAATTTCATATCACTACTATAACCGTAATATACTATCATAGCAGATTAATGTACTATATTGAAATTATTAATATACTATGTGGTTGAATAATACGGGATCCATAGTCGATTAACGAGATCCATAGTCGAATTAGATCAATAAGATAGTCTATGTACATGATATAAGGAAAACTACCCTAATTGATTAGTATTTCAAACAAATATATTATTCAGTTTCCATATATATTATTATTTTTTCATATATATTATTATTTACCTTAATCGTTTTCATATAATAAGAAAAATTACCCTAATTGATTAGTATTTCAAACAAACATATTATTCAGTTTCCATATATATTATTATTTTTCCAATAGTCAATTAACTAAACCCATAGTCGAATTAGATACATGGGATAGTCTATTAAAAGATATGAGATAGTCTATTAATTTTACAACACAAATCCGCCGCCATCACTTCTCAAATCTAGGGTTTTGATGATTCTTCGGCCCATAGTCGATTAACGAGATCCATATTAAAATTATACCAGTGTGATAGTCTATTAAATGATATGGGATAGTACATTAATACAGATGTAATTCGACTATGCATCTCGTTAATCAACTATGGGCCGAAGAATTATCAAAACCCTAGATTTGAGTAATCCTAGATTTGAGTAACCCTAGATTGGAGCAGTGATGATGACGGCGACTGTGGCTAACAACGATATGACTTCTGGTGGATTTCCTGCCCATCAATTGTTGCAATATCACTGATTTAGTGCTCGAATTCGGTGTGCGATTATAACAGATCTTCAATTACACAAACGTGATAGTCGATTTAGCCAAAACATATCAACAAATCGATGGATGATAGTGATTCAGCGAGTGGCGACGACGTACCTACGGAGGCTTGGTCGGAGTGCTGAAAAATGGCCAATCCACGGCCGTGCAAATTTCTGGTTTTGGGAGGTTTTGCAGTTTTTTTGATAGTGGGTTTGTGGTGATAGTGTTTTAACGGGAAAATAGGGAGAGATTTGATATTATTTCAAAAGGTAAAGTAACAAGATTTGTGGGATTTGATTGAGGGTAATTATGTAATTTAGAAAAGTTTGGGTTTTTATCAAAATGACAAATTTAAGTTTGGGTCTACCCCTATTATTTGAATGTTTAAGGGGGTTATATCTAATAGACCCATAAATCAATTCATAAAACAAATCTTCTGGCGCGGTTTACGTTTCTCGTATAGTTTGCAAAATATTATAAGAGAGTGTATGTTTACCCAGTATACCTATATTGTTGACTGCGAGTTCCTTAATTCTGGCTCAGTCTTTATTAATTAATCTTAAATTAGCCTTTTGGTTAATTAATATTCAATCTTGTGACATGTATAAACCACCAACTTACCTTAATTTACTATGTAATAATATATGATTCAAGTAACTTGAAAAAGAAGATTAGGGTTTGTCAAATAACCTATCGTTTTCAATGTTTCCCTATTTGGATATAATATTTAAATATAAATTAAATTGAGAATTGAGATACAACAATCATTAAAACTAAGATTATATAATAATAAGAATATCTGCAAGTAGTAATGACATTATTAGCAGTCGCATTAAAGCGAATCTTATCTGAATCATTGGGGGACACACTAATCATTTGTTAATTCAACTATATATTATATATACGTAAGTATTTTTGTTCTTATTCATTTATTCTCCCAATTATTTTATTTTGGGGTTAAATTAATATATTCAGAAAATGTGACACCATCATATGCAAAAATTCAAAGGCAGTCGCAATAATAAAACCGTCTTGTAACTTATATTATAATTTCTTTTTCATATTTAACTCTTTGCACCTCCAATTAGGTTTTATATCTGTGTGGGAGCAGGGTTCGCACAGGATTGGTTTTTAACCAACAATCGATTCATTATTAATCATATTTTCAGGCAGATAATAATTTTTTTGAACTGATAAATGACTATATATTGAACAATGGCATCAAGCCGAGTGTGCATACTTTTACTCCAAATTTTAGATTTTTTGTAAGTAAACTATGTGGTTGGTATACTCATCTCCCGACCCACAAAGATTGAGTCGGCAATAAATTTCGAATTTGAGTAACATTGATTTGTCGTCAGATAGATCGATTTTTAGACTGATAGTCGACCGACCCTCCGATCCCCACCCAACCCTATATGGCAGTATTCATGAATTGACTATAAAGCATCATATTATTAAGCTTGGAATAATATGCTTTTTATAACTTTTAAATCACGAAAGAAGGAATATCACTCATATGTAAATGGATATTAATAAATTTAATTATTAAAATATGTAATGATGAATCAAAAGGGAAAAATAAAAAAATAAATAAAAAAAGTGACCGCAGCCTAGTCGGAAAAAATCAAACAATATCTGATACCTTAGATTTGTCTCTCCACAAGACTATAATATTAAAACTGCATATTTAATTTGTTTATTGAAAATACATATTAATATTAAATAATTTACCTTACAAAACATTTTAAACTGCTAAAATTATATTCAACGTGATATTTCATATTAGAGACAAACAAAACAAAAAAAATTGTAATTAACGAATTTCACAACCACCCAATATTATAAAAAAAAAATAATTTATTTATACAAAATAATACTTTGAAGCAATTATTAGGTCAAGTTGCAGTGAAAAATACTATATAATAATATAGCAGAAATTTATACAGTACGAGTCTTGTATGAGGCCCCATTTCCTTTTTCAGTAATTATTATTAATTAACAATTGAGATTATTATTCGAATTTGCTTTCATGCAAAAATAATAATAATAAACTAAATAAAAATTAAAAAAAAAAAGATTTTTATTAAGATCGTGATCTTGTCGCCTTATCACAAATAACTGAATAAGTCCTTAATCCACTGATTAATTACAATATTTTATTTTGCCAAAATATTGTCGGGGAATAATGAATGATTAGTTCATTATATTGATGATTTGACTAATTAAGACGTTTTATGATTATTATCTGCATGGCGAGTAATATTGCATGCATATGGAGTATTATTTAAGAGCACTTAGTAATTATTAACCACGTGATAATTAGCATATTGCAAATGTTAATTAGTATTAAATGGCATTATATAGTAATTATTAACCACGTGTTTAACGCTATAATTTACTAGCGAAAAACTCGAGTTTTTTTTAATGGACAAACTCGAGTTAAATTAAAATACAGATTTATCTTTTAAAGAAAATATATTTTTCTTGTACTTTATATTATTAGGCATTCTTGAAAAAAAAAAAGGTTAAAAAAAATGTCATACATACTGTGTACTTAATAATTAATATTATTAATTTTTACTTTATGGTGGTAGTTTGCTTAAAAAAATAAATTATAGGGGTTGTTTGCTAAATTAGTGAGGACTTTTTTTCTTAGCAATTAACATAGGGGTGTTGAATACGAATAAACCTTATTTATTAATTAATAAGATAGAAAAATATTTTATTCAAGGGGTAGTTGGGTTGTAAAATCAATATTATGGGTTCTGAGGATTATTTACACTTTAGACCTTTGATTTGCAGGAAATGTTGAATTAACACCACTTTTTTTTATTTGAGATAAATAATTGAATGATTAAAAAAGTCAAAAGAAAGACAAAAAGTTGACCATGAACAAGGAATATATATGTATACTATTTAGAGAAGCCCACAAATAATGCGATTTGATTTATCGTATCACATAATTCCAACTATATCAATTCAAAACTTTAGTTGTTTGAAAAAACAAAGTATTTTAATGATTGAGTATTATTGTATTTTTGGTGTCCAAAAGTATAATTTTTTTGAAATGTGTGGCATGAAAATACAAAAAGAGGTACATATATTGGTTCAACACACATATGTTATATATAACATACAATGGAACCTCGATAAATCAATACTCGATAAAGTCAGTTGCGAATTATTATCGACCCATATACTGATCAGGCTGGTAATAGTTTTCTGCTTTCAGTAAAATTGGGACATCGGGTCGGATAAATAATTGGTCAATAATTTCCCAATCCGACTCATGTCCCGCTCGAACGTAACTATATCAATGAGTTGATATCGAGTATTTAAATGTATCACCAATTGCATAGTTTTCTTAATTAATTAACTAAAAAACAATTTATCACAAGGGTATTTTGATGATTTATTATATTTTTACTATAACCTATGCACATTTATTGATTTTCTTAATATATGTATAATAACACAAAAATGAAATATAAAATGGGACGGAGGAGTAAATTATTAAGTTGTTCAAAAATTAAATTAACAGTAAATTACAACCATCTCCCTCAGGTAAAGTTAATTTCCGAAAAAACAATCCTACGTCTTTAGAAATTACATTCAGACACCTCGAGTTTGTAAATTTCTTTCATCCACCCCTACAAAAGGGTGTTAATCTATGAAATTTACAAATTTCAAAGGGGTGGATATAATTATAAAAATATGAGGAGGGTTTTCGTAAATAGACCTTACTTCAGGACTAATTGTAATTTACCCTTAAATTAATCTGCACACCTAATTTCACCCGCCAAATCCAAAAAAAAAAAAAAAAATAACACGAGGTAAATATAATTTATCTACTTTAAGAAATGTGGCAATGATTAATAATAATATTCCAAGTGCAGTTTGCACATGTATAAGCTGATAACTGTTGCAATCGTAAATACTTGAAGTAGAATAATGGTACATACAAAATTGACTGCTACTTGTACTATTTCTATTCATAAAAGAAAAAAAAAGAATAAAAACGTTTTTTTTTTTTTTAAATATTTTTATAGAAACTAATAATTGAAGTAAAAGAAATGGTGGAGAACGAAAAGGATACTGTTTGCCCTTTTATAGATATGCGAGAACGAAAACGATACTTTTACAAGATGCTACACCTAATGAAAAATATTGTTATACAGAACGTCTGTACAAACAACTATCGACTGCACACAGATATACATGAGTAATGTGTTATTATGTATAGATTAATAGTACATGATCATATGTTGTATTTTATCGGGTGCAGTATCTACAAAAACTGGGCACTTAACTCGTACAACAATTAATTTCCACCGGTCGACACCACCAAATTGTTTTGGAATGATGATATGTATATATATATATATATATATATATATATATATATATATATATATATATATATATATACTAGTACAATTCGATATATACACTTAATAGATCTTATAAAAATAGAAATAAAATAAAACATAAAAAATAAAATTACATCTACTAATATTTTAACCATAAACTAGTACACAATTACACAAACATATATGTAAAATTTATATTTTAATAAATTGATATAATATAATATAATATAGCATAGCATAAAATAAAGCAAGAGCAGACAAGGGTTGGAATAATGGAAAGGTGGAGAAATTAATTCATGTGCCCTTTAATGAAAAATTAAAAAGAGCTAGAAATATTTTCTCAATTCAAGAAAATTAAAATTAAAATTAAAAAAAAAAAGCATAATTAAAATCAATAATTCCAGAACAAGGTTTCGAAACAGCTAGAAATTCCACCATCATCGTCAATAACCCCACCACCACCCGCCCACGGCGGAGAAGGGTGCAAGTCCAACGTCCATCCCTCCACCGCCGCGTTATCAATGTACACAAAATCACTCCTCAGCCCCACCGAGTCAAAGTACGACCCTAAACTCGGCAACTGGACGATTTCACTCAGTTCCTCCTCCGACTCAGTTGACAGGTCAACCGAAGAAACAAGAGACGACAGCGACGAAGAAGACGATGAAGTTGTCGTCGACGGCGACGGCAAATCATCGAACTTCTCCATCGCCGCCGCCTTCGCGGCGGCAGCCTGGACGTCGCGGGGGCTGAGGGAGACGGGGCGTGGGAGGGCGGCCGCGAGCTCTGGGAAGTTGAGAGTGGCGGAGGCGCCCTTGATGCTCAGCGCCGCCACGTCGTGGGCACGCGCCGCCATTTCAGGGGTGGGGAAAGTGCCGAGCCATATACGCGATTTCTTGCGGGGCTCCCGGATTTCGGAAACCCATTTGCCCCAGCTCCTCATTCGGACTCCCCGGTACACCGGGTGTCTGCTGCTGTTGCTCGCGGTGGCGGTGCTTTCTCGAATCCTCTTGATTTTCTTGCCGGATTCCGGCGCCACCGCCGCCGCCGCCTGCCCCTTCGCGGCGGCGTCGTCGCGCTGCAGAGATTGTGTTTGGGATAAAATTAATGATGATGATGATAATAAGTTTGAGAACAACTCGTTGTCGCCGGAGCTAGTTTGAGGCGGCGCAACCATGACTTACTATATATAGTTTGAGGCGGCGCAACCAGTTGTTCAAGAGTGTGTGAATATATATGTGATATTTTACACTTCCATACTAGGAAATGTACTAAATACAGTTGTTCCTCCAAGAGAGAGAGAGAGAGAGAGAGAGAGAGAGAGAGAGAGAGATGAAGAGAGAGAAGTGGTTGAATTAAAAAAATGATTTACAAAAAGATTTAATTTATTTAGTAGAGAAATTGAAGGAATATATATAGTCCATAGATAGATGTTATGGACGTAAGGTCATAATCACCAAGAACACTTTTACTATCTTATTACAAAACTATTAATATTATTAAGGGAGTAAGAACGGCGTATATGCAATTAGACCTAACATTAGGGGAGGAAAATGTAATTTGCTAAATTTTTAGAATTTATAAAGCTAATTATAAATCTCAAAGAGGGCCGCATGCGTAATTTTATAAACTTTAGAGGGGGTCTGACGCTAATTATATCTAACCTCAAGGGTACTAAGTGTAATTTACCCATAACAATATAACACATGTAAACATATTATTGTAGATGATACATCCGGTGAAATAAATCGGATGATCTTCATTGCTATCTTGTGACTATGTTTATGTTGGGGAAAAATACAGTTTTGTCCCTCAAGTTTGCACTTATTTCATATTTGGCCCCCATGTTCACAGAAACCACATTTGGTTCCCTTATGTTTCAAACATTCAACACTTTTGGTCATTTCCGTCAATGTTCCGTTAAAACTAACGGAATCAAGTGTGTGCCTATCACTGCCTTAACTAACGAACTAACGGTAAATTGACGGAAATGGCCAAAAATGTTAAATTATTGGAACATGACGGACCAATTTTTTTTTATGAATATGGAGGACCAAATGTGGAATCATTGCAAACTTGAGGGGTGAGAACAGTAATTTCCCATTTATGTTGAGATTTTATGCAAACTTTTAGTTTTACAAAATTATTTTAATTTATTTATAAAATTAGTTTTTGACCCATCCCCTAAATAAATATATCTGACAAGAGAAAGAAATGAAAAGAGGCAGTAATAAGTTTGACCTTTGACCTGTGTGTGTACCCTTTTCTGCTTGCAAATTTTCCACCATTTTTATTGTACTCTGACACACAACACACAGAACTTATCAAAAAAAAGACACACAACACACAGTGATTATCAATTATATTCTCATTCTTGATTTTTACCACACTATGCACAAATATACATTGTATATAAACATTGTAAGAATAAAATCAAACTAATTAGTTCGAACTCGATCGAAAAATTAATCAAATCAAGCTCAAATACGATTTTCAGAACTCGATAATATTTCAAATAAACTTGAACAACCATTTATTCAGCTCGACTCGATTCTTTGGCACCCGATATCGAAGTAGACGCAATTATGAATGACATGAAAAAAGAAAGCCTCAAAATATAAATCTAATAACATCTAAAAATAAAAATAAAAAGTTAATTCTCAATGCAAATAAATAAACATGCAAAAAACGCTTTTAACCTAAAAAAAAAAACATGTCAAATTTCAGACAAAGAAACCACGATTTATGTTCTATATATTATTATTATATATAACTCAAAAAACAATTCGAATCTTCGCAGAGTCCTCACGCGCCGGGAGAACCTTCCAAGTGCAAGGCTCGATCACATTGGATACAGGGCAGTACCCGGCTAGGACCTCCTTATCCGCCGTCCCGATTTCCAGAACCGTCACGTCGATTGGCGGCGGGTTGTGTCGTCGGACCTCCACTGCTCCGTTCATCTCCGACGCTTCAGAAGACTCGTGGCTCTCACGCGCCGCCGTGTTTTCGTCGTCCGTTTCTTCATAAGGCTCGTGGGGTTTACGCGCCGCCGTATTTTCCTTGGCCGGCGCTTCAGAAGAGTCGTGGGGCTTACGCGCCGCCGTGTTTTCCTTTTTCTGTTGTTTGGAACCGTAGAACCAAGAAAGAAGTCCCATGATTTTATCAACTGCCGCAAAAATCGAAACAGGGTTTTAGGGTTTTTACAAGTTGTGTCGATTTTTATAGGGGCTCTTAATTTATTTATTTATTAATTTTTAAAAGAATTGTATTTAAATAAGGATTTGATTGATAATGTAACTTTCCTTGCAAGAATAAAATTCCTATGATACTTTAAAAGGATTTTATTTTTCTCCACGAAAAAGGGCAAAAAAGAAAAGGTAAATTTACCTTTTAAAATGATATAATAATATATATTTAATATTTACACAAACATAAAAGCTCTTTTTTCGTAATTTGACCATACATCAAAGGGTGGCCGCAATTTACCATATATAAAAATTTAAACAATTATTTTTTTTTGAACTCCATGTGTAATTTGTAAATAAGTGTATACCTGGCAATTGTGCTGTATAATATGGCCTTCAATTATAACTTCATGTTTAAAAAAAAATCATTGTAACTTATTATTCTTTGAAATACCACTAAAATAATAATTAATAAAAAATATTCAATATTAATCTATAAATAATAACAATATTTACATATATTCAAATTAAACCTTTTCTTAACTGTAGTTCAATCAAATCATATCATCTAAATTTGATGCTTCTTTGAGCATATTGGTATACATTATTCTTCAAATATTTAATACATTAATTTGCAATTAAAAATAAATAAATAAACTTTTTTTTTAATTCAGATAACAAGTTCATTACTAAGCAGACAGCCTCATAACTCTATTATACCAAATTGAATGAAGCACCATATGAAATAAATCATATTTCAAAGGTGTACTATGCCAAAGAAAATGCTGCCTCACTTGCGTAACCCTACGCTGCATCTCAACATACCTACTCTCCGAAATCGAGACGAGTATATTCTTCAAATTCGGAATATCCTTCTCAAGAACAAAGACGGCAAACGATTCCCAATCCAAAATCTCGAAAAACGGAGGGACAAAATTGTCCGACAAAATCACCGGCACGCATCCGTTCACAAGTGCCTCAACAACCCTAGGGCTATTCACTTCGTAGCCCTTGGCGCATATGCAATACTTGCTATTCTTCATGTGCCAAGCGTAGCTATCCTTTTTCAACCGACCGAAAATCTTCATATCGGGATCTTTATTCTCCCAATATTTTAATAGTATCGGACGGAGATAACCGTGCATTTTACCCGCGAAAAATGCGAGAATTTTTCGGTCCGAGGGAGGGGCGCCCCCGATTTTCGCCAGTGGCTTTTGAGGCGAGGGCACCTTTGTTTCCGGAAGGGAGACGTCGTTTCCGAGTCGGAAGCCTTCTTTGATATCGGAATTGCATAATGCGCGTATGCAATTTGCCATGAGTTTCCTAGTCTCTATCGGTGCCTGAAAGGAACATAAATTGATGTAACATGTAAGACCTCGTTTGGTTCAATATAAGATCGGCGAAGATAAGATTAAATAATAATAAGTAATTTGGACTCAGAGAGGTCCAATAACTAATTAATCTTTCAATTAATCTCCCATTCAGCCAAGATTAAACGCATTTTTTTCTGCAATTGACTAACCAAACATCCAATAAACTCAAATTATTTAATTAATCATAGCAACTCTCACCACCCAAACAAGGCCCTAATTTTTTTTTTTTAAATTTGACCCAGTTTTATAGCCCAATCGAAGAAGATCCGATACCTAATACATAAGGGCAAAATTTTAAGGCATTTCGGACCAACTCGAAAAGTTATCGAATTTGACCAAACACCAAATCGGATCTAACTATGTAATAAATCACGGCTTACACTCCCAACCGAAGAAGGGCTAAATCATATATCTATATATAGTACCAATAGCAATGAAACACACAGTATACAAATATATATATCATCAAAATTATCTATAATTTTCGATTTTCGTGTGTTTTCTATGTGTAAAAAAATAAAAAATAATGCATAATTACCCAATCATGGCAAGCGACGAGGAAATGGTCCATCCCATCGGTTCTATTCCAAAAGAGGTACCTTCCTTTGATTGCGTCGAGGTAGTTTTTAAGGTACACGTTTATTTCGTGAAAAGAGTGAGAATCAGGGACGTATACGTAATCCACCAATAGTTGAGAGCTAAACGGTAAGTAAAACAAGTGGGCTTGTAACGGATCGTTGGTCACAAATTGTTTACTTTCTTCTAGAAGCTTCATGAACCACCCCTCGGAAGCGTATATTCCTTTGAGACGTGGCTTATGAAAAACGGGTTTTTTACCGTCCTTGTAGATGTAAATCTTGAGCATCTCTTCCATGATTTGGTAGCTCCTGCATTTTAAATATGAAAGAAAGTTCAATAATAATAAAAAAAAAAATTGAAATTACTAAAATTGAAAAATAAATTTGTGAAATTTCGACCTTACAAACGAGGAGAGATTCCGATAAATAGGGGCATGTAAGATGGGATGATTCCCGATGATTGGTGCATTCGCAATTTGGATTCTTGCTTCTAATAATTCTTGATCGGCTTTCGAAGGCCAATGTGGACTCTGCATAATAATACGATTTTTCTCTTTATATATATATACATAAAAAATATATATTTCAATTTCTTAAACTAGTTAATAAAAGCTCAATGTACCTTTGAAAACGAAGAAACACGACTACGGATCAACGTATCCTTCATCTCGGATACCGATAGCACCGATGGAATTTCCTTTGTCAGAGGACTTACAATAACATCACTCTCCTTCGATTTCTCGTCATTTATTTGCTTATTAATTATCGGAGAAACCGATTGAGAAGGCGAAATCGCGGGCCCCGGTGAAATATCCGGGCTTGTGGGTCCGCCACCAATTCTTGAATTCTCGGGCGGAATCGAAATCGAAATCGAACCGTTTTCTCCGAAACTAAGAGACGACGACGGACTAATACTACTAATCAAACCAACTTCGTCTTCGTTCGATAATTCATACGAAGAAGATTCATCTATCGCATTTTCCGACTCTGTCACTGACGTCGAGTTATTTCGATTATTATTATCGAAATGGGATTTGCCAGAAAATAACAAGGAGAGCATGCTTTGATCCCTATAGGGTAACTCAAAATGCTGAATTATTAAAACTGATGCAAAAATCAAACCAATCAGCCATATGATTCTTTTTGTTTCTACTTTACATCTGTGATTGAAATATTCGTTACCCATAAATATCAATCCCCAGAAAATAATTCAAGAATCGAAAATCCAGTTGATTAATTAATTAATCAATTAATTAATTAATTAATCAATCAATTCTCCTGCAAATATACCAAAAATTCATAATATTCAGACAAAAAATTATGCAATATACGAGGATTAATTAAAAAACAAACAACAAGCAACAATGAATTATAACATAAAAAAAACATTTAAGGGCAGAATCAAGAATTAAAATTGAAAAAAAAAAGAGAATTTAATTTAATTGAATTAATTACCTTGGTTGAATTTGAAACGCAGGAACTGAAATTGGAGGAAGAAGATAGATACAGAATCTGATTGTATATGTGTGATGACGTATTAGGGTTTGCCATGCATTGGGGTTGCCGCAAATATAAACTTTCTGGGATCTTACATGTGTAACAATGGCGTCGGAATTTGCTTACAGGTTTAAGTTTCTAGTTGGCTGTTTTTTCTCCGATAAACAAACAATTAAGAATTAAAATATTAAAAATAATTAAAAATAATGAAAAAAATAAAATAAAAAAATCATCAAAATAGCAAAGATTTTGCTTCAACGCCACTCTTTTGTATTTATTTGATTAATTTTTTTGATATTTATATATATATTAAATGATTCATCTTCTTCCTCGAGATTGGTATACAATTAAATTTACAACCTCAAAAACACCAAAAGGGCAAAAAAGGGAAGAAAATTAAAATTTTGGTCCATTTTATTATTAATATTCCGGTAATATATTGTTAATCTGATTTTTTTTTTTTTTTAAGGTATGAAAGGAAATCATTGACTAAAATATGACATAATTGTGAAAATTTCTTTATAAAGGAGAATCCAATTCTAATGATTGGATTTGGAATCTTAAACTCTGATATATAATTTGAATGGTAAATTATGAAAACAAGCTTGAACTTACGCTAAATTATAAAAAAACTCCATTACTTCGGTAATTATCAAAATCTTCTGAGCTTTGTTTATGTTTTACACTAACCCCTTGTTGCATAGATTTTCATGGAATATTTTTCGAAAAATGTCAATTCTACCTTTGCAGACTTACCGTTTATTTATGCTCCTTTTGAAGACAAATTTTACCCTCATAAGGGTAATGGTAATACTAAAATATTGTGAATGTATTATTTAAAAGAAAGGTAATGGTAATACTAAAATATTGTGAATGTATTATTTAAAAGGACAAATTACGGCCACCCCTGAGTTATGGCCAAGTTACGAAAATTCCCCTCTTGTTTGGGTAATTACAGTCACCCCATCAACTATGTATTATCTTACGAAAAGACCTCTCCATAGATAAATTTAGGGATGTTAATTCCGTAAAATTGAACCGAAATTTCGGTAGGCCAACATTTCATACCGTTTACCGAACTAAATATACGATTTGGTTCGGTAAATAACCGATTTACATAAATTTTATGTAAAAATATTTAAAAGAAGGAGTGACTGTAATTACCTAAACAAGAGGGTTTTTTTTATAATTTGACCATACTTTAGAGGTGGCCGTAATTTGCCATATTTAAAAAGACTGTAGGATATCAAACTGCCCAGCTCCATCAAACCTACTGTAATTATATAAATTCCCCTTAAGCAGTATTGATCACTGCCAAGGAGAATAGATACATAGATAGATATCTATAAACGAAAGAAAAAATGATAAAAGGTATGAATAAATTGAAAGATAAATAGATTGAGATGTTCAGCTCAGTCTTCCAATTTCACACCAGAGATTCACACTCTCAATATACACCACCAGAGTACCTCAAGAAGAACAGATCTTCTCTCTCTCTCACAACACTCAAACCCTAGATTACCCAGAAAACCACAAAGGAAGAACAGATCAAGCACTCAAGCTTACCCACTCACCAAAACCCCAATTTCAGAACTCACGAAGTAGAAAACTGAGGGATTTAGGTCGGATTAAGGTTTTATCTGTATCTTATCCTTTTCCAGCCTTCATGCCAATATATATAGAGTCTGAAGTCAAATAGAGCCGGTGAAGGCTGTACCGTAGGGTCAAAGTCAGCACTGTACCATGTGCTTTGACCTCCAGCCATAACTCAGTCAAGGCAGTACAAGGGAAGAAGAAGACAGAAGCAGGAGCGGCGGAGAAGAATGGAGAAAGGGCTAGGGTTTCAGAATGAGAGAAGTGAAGAGAGAGAAAGGGGTATTTAAGTGAGGCACTGGACGGTCCAGATTCAGCCTAAAATCCAACGGATGGATTTGGCTCAGAAATGGACTGGGCTCACTTATAAATAACTTGGGCTTAACTCAATATGGTGGTGTACAAAAACTGATGGCAATTGGGCTCTATGGCTCAAAACACATTTGGGCCAAAAAACCAACAATTCTCCACCTTGGACCAAATGTGAATCATTAGTGAAAATTTCTAAAAAAAATATGGAAGTCATCATTGCTGATTTTTGACACACCAGTAAGAGCACACAGTTCATACAAGTATATCAAGTTGTGTTCACTCAGAATACAACTTATATGCATTTAGAATAAAATGCAGTAATGCAATCACATAGACAGCACAATCTCATTCACACAGAAGAACATTAAACAAGCAATCACTAAGAAAGCATAAATACCAAGTCACACAGACTACAAACTAGCACAAAGCAAGTCAAGGTTTGGAAAGAATGTTCAAGTTTTTCAAACAAGAACATAATTTTTCAGAAGGCAGACATTTTGTTCCCATGTCAGCTGGATTGAACTCGGGTGGGATTTTTTCAAGGTCAATAACCCCTTTTTCAACTACATCCCTAATGAAATGGAACTTCACATCAATGTGTTTAGTTCTATCATGAAAAACAGGGTTTTTACACAGTTGAATGCCAGATTGACTATCAGAAAATACTACCACTTTGGAACTAAACATATCAACTTCCAACAGCAGCCCTTTAAGCCAAATGGCTTCTTTTATAGCTTCAGTAGCAGCTATATATTCAGATTCAGTAGTAGACAGAGCAACAATGTTTTGGAGTTGAGATTTCCAACTAACACAAGCACCATTTAAGGTGAACACATAAGAGGTAGATGATTTTCTATTGTCCCTATCATTGGCAAAGTTTGAATCCACATAACCACATAGTTCAATTTCAGTTTTGCCTTTAGAAAACATCAAACCAGTTTTAACAGTACCTTTCAAATATCTAAGCAGCCATTTTAGTGCCTCCTAGTGAGGCAAACCTGGATTAGACATATATCTACTCAAGCAACTCACAGAATATGCAATGTCAGGCCTAGTACTAACCATCAAGTACATAACAGAGCCAATGGCATTGGCATATGGCACATTTTTCATTTCAGAGATTTCAGGTTCAGTCTTGGGAGACTGATCCTTACTTAACAAAAAATGAGAAGCAAGAGGTACAGATACAGGTTTGGCAGACAACATAGAAAATTTATCAAGAATTTTCTCAATATAGGAGGATTGATTCAGAAACAAAGTACAGCCAGGTCTATCTCTAATTATGTCCATGCCAAGAATTCTTTTTGCATCACCAAGAAGTTTCATATCAAACTCATCACTAAGGCATTTAATCACATGATTAACAGTTTGAATGCAAGGACTAGCAAGAAGCATGTCATCCACATAGATAAGCAAGAACACAAGAATTTTTGCAGATTCTTTAAAGTACAAGCATGGATCAAATGAACTTCTTTTGAATTTTAAAGAGATCATGCATGCATCAAATTTCTTGTTCCATTGCCTAGGTGACTGTAAAAGTCCATACAAAGATTTCTTTAGCAGGCACACATAATCAGGATGTTTTTTTAGCAATAAAACCCTCAGGCTGGCACATATATATAGGGTTGTTCATGGGTCGGTTTTACCCGACAACCGACCCACTATCGGCCCGACTTTTGTGGCCGATAATTGCCCACCAACCGACCCGCTCTGGTCGGGCCGATAATTTTAACCGACCCATGTTTAGTTGGGTCGGGTATAGTTTCTAATATGATGAAAAGTCGGTTGGACGATATTACCAGACCAACCGACTTTTTTTTTTTTTTTTGCTTGAATTTTTTTTTTTTTTTTGTATTTTGTATTGTTTTTTGAATTTGAAATTTGTAATTTGAGATACATGTTGAAACTTGATTTTGGGATGTAGTTTTATAATTGTTAGGGGATGGATTTTAATCGGGATAAGCAAAAAATCTGATTTTTTTTTCTCTTTTTTTTCTTTTAAATTTAATGTGGCCGATAATTTGGAACCGAACTATTTCAGCAACCGACAAAGTCGGTTGCCAACCGTTACCCGACCCATAATAGTCGGGCCGATAATGGTTTTACATTTTTGCAATAGTCGGTTGGTCGGGTCGGGCCGATAATCGGCCGATATTCAACCGACCCGACCCATGAACAACCCTACATATATATTTGCTCATTTAATTCACCATGCAGAAAAGCAGTTTTCACATCCATTTGTTTTAATTCCCAGTTAAAGTGAGCAATTAAAGCAAGCATGATTCTAAGAGTGGTGAATTTCACAACAGGGGCAAATATTTCAGTGTAATTAATACCTTCCTTTTGGGTAAACCCCTTAGCCACTAGCCTAGCTTTGTATCTAACAGAGTCAGACTCATGTTTGACCTTAAACAACCACTTACAGTCAACTAAAGAGCATGCAGGAGGTTTAGGTACAAGAATCCAAGTATGGTTAACATGTAAAGACTTCATTTCATCATTCATAGCATTTAACCACTCAACAGACTCATTAGAATTCAAAGCTTCCCTATAAGACTTAGGTTCATTACCATCTAGAAAATCAAACACATGAAACACATGAGAAGCAAGTTGATAATCATTCAAATGATGAGGCCTAACAATGTTTCTTCTATCTCTGTCCCTAACAAGTTGGTAATCACCAAGATCATTCACAGAGGGCACATCAAGATTAACATTTTGATCAAAAACAGTGTTTTCAGGCATCTCATTATTAACAACTTCATCATCAGAGTTTTCATTTTCAGTTTGAACAGAATTAACAGGTGGAATCTCCACCTCAGAGGAAGTGGTATCAGGTGAAACAATATTAGAAACAGATAAGCATGGAAATTCACTTTCATTAAACACAACATTCCTGCTAATCACAGTTTTAAAACCCTGATTACCATACAACCAACACCTATACCCCTTAACCCCTTCAGGGTATCCTAAGAAAACACATTTCACAGATCTGGGGTCAAGTTTATCAAGTTTGAAACACGTGAATTAATTTCACAATGTGTTTTTAACTTTTCTTAACTTCTAAACTAAATCTTAGTTAGTGGGCTTAGTAGGGTTAAGTAGTGCTTAGTGGATTTAATTATGGGATTTATCTTAACTTCCTAACTAACCCACTAACCCATTATCTTGAGTGCTCTTGTGGTTGGTTCTCTTGCAGATCATGGGCTGAAGAGTGGAAGCTTGGCAAGTCTATAAATACCAAACTCAAGACTCAAGATTAGGACAGATTTCGAGGAAACAAAAAATAGAGCTGAAGTTTTAATCTCGAGAATTTTAGTGTGTTTTCTAGGATCTGTTGTACGTACTATTTATAAGTACATTCTTTGAAATCTAGAATTTTTGATATCTTTCTTTTAGTATCTAGATTTGGTTGTAAGAGTGATCTTGAAAAAGATTCACTCATAAGGAAGAAGTTTTCGCACTCTTCTGTTTGTATTCTTGGAATACTGATTTTAATATATTTTTCCGTCCTGTAAAGGACAAGTTCACAAGTCTTTACTTGTGAACATTTTTAATTCTGAGCATTGTCTTTTAATAGTTATATTTCCGCTGCATGTTGTCTCAAGTGTCATAACATTTTAAATAACATCTCTGTATAATACGAATTCGGGACCATAAATTCTTTCAATTGGCATCAAGAGCCAACACTTGACGTATACTAAGTGTTTGTTCCTATTTTCTTTACAGAAACGAATTCGTGATGGATACTCAGATGACTGCTTCTATGCGACCTCCTGTACTTGATGGCACGAACTACACCTACTGGAAAGTCAAGATGAGGGCGTACATCAAAGCCATTGATGAGAGAGCATGGAGATCTATTCTCACTGGATGGAAGCCACCAACTATCACAGATGTGGACGGAGATGTTTTTCCAACTCCAGAATTACGGTGGACACCAGACGATCTATCAAATGCTAACCAAAACTCAAAGGCGTTAAATGCAATTTTCAATTCAGTAGATTTAACAATGTTTAAATTAATCTCTGTATGCACTTCTGCAAAGGATGCTTGGGAAATTCTTCAGCTACATTGTGAGGGATCAGATAGTGTCAAAAGAACCAAGCTCAGATTACTCTCTTCCAAATTTGAGAGACTGAGAATGGAGGAAACTGAAACAATTTCTCAGTACAATGAGAAGCTGATTGACCTGGCTAATGAATTTCAATCCTTAGGTGGTCCTTTGAGCAACGAGACACTAGTGAATAAGGTATTGAGAACTCTTCCAGAAAGGTTCAGCATGACGGTTACTGCTATTGAGGAGGCTAAAGATACATCATCTCTACGGCTGGACGAATTAATAGGAAGTCTCAAGTCCAGAGAGATGAACTTCGAAGATCAAAGAAAGGAGAAAGGAAAGGCTATCTCAAATGCACTCCAGGCAGAATTAGAGAAGGAAGATGTTGCTCCGGAATATGATGATGATGCAGAAGAATGCCTCAATAATGTGGCATTTCAGATTCAGAAATTCAATAGGGCGTTCAGACGAAGTGGAATCAAGCCCAGGCAGTTATTCTCAGAAGGGTCTCCACAAAATCGACAAACTCAGCCCCGGAACAGATCTATTCCACAGAGAACATTTCCTCAAACACCTTCTCAAAACAATTTAAAAAATTCTTCTTTTATTCGTTCAAATTCTGAACCACCTAACTTGGATCATATTAAATGCAGGGCCTGTTCAGGATTTGGACATTATGCTAATGAATGTGCAAATACCTTGAGAAGGAGAGGAATGAGTTTGATTTGTGCTGTCAGTGATGAGGAGGAAGAACAACCTGAACAGACAGAGGAACAGCAATCCTCTAAACAAGCTCTTTCTGTCAGATATCTTACTGGAAGTTCCACTGAAACAGAATCCCAAGGAGTCTCCCTGGATGCTGCAACACTTTCTGAAACACTTTCAATTTGTGAGTTAAACACTGATCAATATACATGTTTAAACTCTATTTCTGTGAATGCAGCAGAATCCAGTAATGAAGCAGTCAGTGATGATGAAGAAATGTGTAAAAAGCTGATCAGAAACTTGGAAAATAAGACTCAAGCTCTAGATGCAGCCAACAAGGAAAATTCCTCCCTCAAAGAAACAATCACACATTTGGAGGTTGGAATCACCAAGAAGGATCTTGAACTGGCAAAAGTGAAAGAAGAACTCAAAAAGGCAACTCTAGCAATCAAGAGGATGAACACTGGCACAACTAAGCTCGAAGAGATTGTGTCAATGGAAAAGCACTACAAACATGAAGGGCTAGGGTTCAAAAAACAAATGAAGCCAGTTAAGAAGAAAGAAATTGTCTTTGTAAAAGAGAAGGGTGCAAACAGAAAGGATTGCAGGAAGTCCACAGTCACCACTCCAGATTCCAGAATAAGAGGTTATGTTTGTCATTACTGTTTCTCACCAGGACACATTCGTCCATTTTGTGAAAAACTCAGCAGTGACAAAATGTTGTATAAAATAAGCCACAACACTTCAAGGAACACTTCAAAGAAAAAGGTAGAATCTACCAAAAAGGAGTGTAAAATATGGACTCCCAAAGGTAATTTTTTGTGCAAAGCAGTATACACCTCTTTAAATGCTAACATTTCAGGTTCATGGTACTTTGACAGTGGATGCTCTAGGCACATGACTGGAACAAAGGAATTTCTATCAAACTACCACACACTTAATGGAGGACGTGTAACCTATGGAGGAGGAGCTAAAGGCAAAGTGGTTGGACGTGGAACACTCAGTATTGAGGGACTTCCAAAACTCTCAAATGTTTTACATGTTGAAGGATTGGGGTCAAATCTCATTAGTATCAGTCAATTGTGTGATGATGATCTACGTGTAGAATTTGATAAATACTGTTGTTCTGTGTTTGATAATCAAAATCATTGTGTACTTACAGGTTCCAGATCAATGGATAATTGCTATCAAACAGGTGACACCATCTCATGCAAGAGTTCAAGAGTAAGTGAAGTAGAGCTGTGGCACCAGAAACTAGGACATACAAACTTCAAGAATCTGAAGCTGCTCAACAAGTACAATGCCATAAGAGGAGTACCAGATCTCAAGATCAAGGATATTCCTATATGTGGAATGTGCCAGAAGGGAAAGCAAACCAGAGTACCACACAAAGTGTTGCAACACGTTGGTACCACTATTTGTTTTGAACTTGTACATATGGATCTTATGGGTCCTATAGAGGTAGAAAGTCTAGGTGGTAAAAAATATGTCTTTGTATGTGTTGATGATTTTTCAAGATATACTTGGGTGTATTTTTTGAGAGAAAAATCAGACACCTTTGAAGTATTCAAAAATTTGTACAGGTTTGTTAGAACTCAATTTCAAGTTTATGTTCGTAGGATAAGATCTGATCATGGAAAAGAATTTGAGAATGCTTTATTTTTTGCTTTTTGTAATAAAAAGGGAATAAAGCATGAATTTTCTGCTCCAAAAACTCCTCAGTAAAATGGCATTGCTGAAAGGAAAAACAGAACTATTCAGGAAATGGCTAGGGTAATGATGAGTGCAAAAAATTTGTCTAAAAGGTTTTGGGCTGAGGCTGTCAACACAGCCTGTCACATCTCAAACCGTGTGTATCTAAGATTAGGATCTATGATGACTTCATATGAAATTCTTTATGGTAAGAAACCTAATCTAGAATACATGCATGTGTTTGGGTGTGTCTGCTATGTTCTAAATGATAGAGATCATCTAGCTAAATTTGATTCAAAAAGTGATTTGAGCTTGTTTATGGGATACTCTAATAACAGTCATGCTTATAGAGTATACAATCTAAGAACTCGAACCATTATTGAATCTGTAAATGTGGTATTTGATGACTTTGCTGATCTCCGCAGTAAAACAGCTGAAGATGAAGTTGATGACTTGATTGCTGAAAGGGAAACAACAGAAGAAGACACTTCTGCACAGAAAGCCCAGACACAAACAGTCCAGTCTTAAGAGAAGAAGGTGCTGAGCCAAGTGTCACCACATCTGACTCAACACATCCTACAGAGACTGAGTTGCAACCAACCCTAGATGTCTGCAGAAAGGAACCATCAAGCAGAATCCAGAAAAATCACCCATCAACTCAAGTAGTGGGTGATATCTTTGGTGGAATAAGAACCAGAAGAAAAGAGAGAGTGAACTACAGAGATATGGTAAGATTTGCTAATTTATCTTCTGAATGTGCACTAACTGGAACCACTTGTTTTGTGTCTTCAGTGGAACCCATGAATATTGCAGAAGCTCTGAAGGATGAATTCTGGGTAAATACAATGCATGAAGAGTTGAATCAATTCATCAGAAATGATGTGTGGTACTTAGTTCCCAGACCAAGCCATGTAAATGTGATAGGGACTAAGTGGATCTTCAAAAACAAAACTGATGAAAAAGGTACAGTTGTTAGAAATAAGGCTAGGTTAGTAGCACAAGGATACACTCAAATTGAGGGTATAGACTTTGATGAGACTTTTGCTCCAGTAGCTAGAATTGAATCTATTAGATTACTTCTTGCTATAGCCTGCTTTCTTAAAATCAAACTGTATCAGATGGATATCAAAAGTGCATTTCTGAATGGGGTTTTAAATGAGGAAGCATATGTTGAACAGCCAAAGGGTTTTGAAGATTCTGCCAAGCCTAATCATGTTTTCAAGCTTAAGAAGGCACTGTATGGTCTTAAACAAGCTCCTAGAGCATGGTATCAAAGACTCACTGACTTCTTACTTGAAATACAGTTCAATAGAGGGGAGGCAGACAGAACCCTATTTGTTAGAAGAACTAATAATCATATCATTATTGTTCAGATATATGTTGATGACATTGTTTTTGGCTCTACTTGTGCTAACCTTTTACAGTCTTTTGTAGATTCAATGTCTCACACTTTTGAAATGAGTATGGTAGGGGAGTTGAATTACTTCTTAGGACTCCAAATCAAACAGACAGGTGAAGGAATGTTTGTGAATCAGAAGAAGTATGCTCTCAACCTGGTCAAAAGGTTTGAGTTGGAATCAGCCAAGCACATGAAAACTCCAATGGGTTCCAGCCAAAAACTGTCTAAGGATGATGTTGCAGAAGATGTCGACAGCACTCTCTACAGAAGCATGATTGGAAGCCTTCTGTATCTAACAGCAAGCAGGCCTGACATTATGTTTAGTGTTTGTGTGTGTGCCAGATATCAAGCAAATCCCAAGGTCACCCATCTTAAAGCTGTGAAGAGGATTATTAGGTATGTTGCAGGTACAGTAGACTTAGGGATTCAGTTTTTCAAAGACACAAATACAAACTTGATAGGCTTTAGTGATTCTGATTGGGCTGGGGATATTAGTGACAGAAAAAGCACATCAGGTGCATGTTTCTTTTTGGGGAATAATCTAGTTTCTTGGTTTAGTAGAAAGCAAAACTGTGTATCTCTTTCAACAGCTGAATCAGAATATGTAGCTGCTGGAGGGTGTTGTGGTCAACTAATTTGGATGAAACAAATGTTGGAAGATTATGGGTTAACCAGTGATACCCTGACCATATATTGTGATAATTCAAGTGCTATTGACATTTCAAAAAATCCCGTTCAACACTCACGAACTAAACACATAGATATTAAACATCATTTTATTCGTGATATAGTTGAGAAAAATATAGTGTGCTTAAAGTACATTCCCACAGAAGATCAGCTGGCTGACATCTTTACAAAGGCATTAGATTATGAGAGGTTTTCAAAACTCAGAAAATCTCTTGGGATGTGTACTCAATAAACATGTCCTGAAACGTGTTGCAGCACCTCATCAAATATCTTAAGCTGCAACACAATTTACTGAAGCATTAGCTTCATTAAATAATGACTTCACTGTGATGTATTATTTTCTAAATCAGTAACTGGAAGTCTTTCACCTTGAAACGTGATCATGCTTCATGTAAACATTTAGACAAATAATAACACTCACATAAGTCAAACTCCTCTATTTTGATAGTCATATCTTAGTAACTGAGGAACCTTCAAACTGAACACTTGATCATGTTCCATGTGAATTGTTTGACTTGAAAATAAGAGTTTATATATATATATATTATTAAAAAAAAAAAAAAAATATATATATATATATATATATATATATATATAATAAATATATAAATATACAGATATAATAGTATCTATGCCTGTCAACAAATATACAGATATAATAGTATCTATGCCTGTCAACAAATTTTTCTCACTATTAATCATTAATAAATGTATTTTTCTATTATTTGTGAATATTTCTTGAGTGCTACGGTTTTATTGATTTTTCTCTTTTCATTTTAATTATCCCTATTTATATGGGTCATGGGTACATGGGTTAATTCCTTATTTTCCACTAAGTCCACTCCTTATTGTGCCATGTGTCACGTTTTTATTTTAAACTGCCAAGGAAATTTTATTCTCCTTAATCACACTCTTCCCAAGAAAAACGGACACCACTTCTTCACCTTCTCCACTTCAATTTTTTCTTTCTTCTTCAGCAAAAATTAGGGCTTATAAATTTCGTGCTTCTTCTCACAAAATTCACACTCAAAAATCAAAAGCACAAAGAAGCAATTTTACTTTATCTACTGTATCATGGCATCCCCACCTAGAAATCCTCCTCCAGCCGTCGATGGTGATGTCCACAACGATGCTGCAGCACCTGTACCAGCAGACCCAAATCTGGCCATCATCGTTCATCCAATCAACTTTGAAGCTGTTCCTATCAGCTACATTGAGCCCGGCGACGAGCTGAACCCGATTGACCCAGACAACTTTGATTTTGTGGGTCCCTCTTCCACCGCCGGAAGATTTCCAACGCGCCGGTCAAAGCGCACGAACCCTTTTCCAGATCCGAACACTGCGGTGCCTCAACGCCGAAGAGGAGAAAACTCTCCCCGGAGAGGAAGCAGAGGTGGAAGAAGAGGAAGCAGAGGTGGCCGCACTCCAGTCCAGTGGCCGCACTCCAGTCCAGTCAAACCCACGAAGAGGTCTTCATCTGGTAGATGAAGAAACTGATGACGAAGCAGGGGATCCTACCTTTGCTGCACCACAGGCTCAAGTCTTGTCCTCCAGCTCCTCTGAGTCTTCATCCAACAACTCACCTTCCCAGCATCAGCATGGCAACAGCAGCCTCTCAACATTCTGTTCCTGAAGGTGTTGCTGCACCTGTTTCAGAAGGTGTTGCTGCACCTGTCTCAGAAGGTGTTACTGCACCTGTCTCTGAAGGTGTTGCTGCACATGCTCCAAAGATGCTGCTGCACCTACTGTTTCAGCAAATGTTCCTCAGAATGCTGCTAAGGATGCTGCCCCTTATCAGGATGAAGAAATGCCTGATTTCTCTGGAATGTCATCAGCAGAGCATGTAGACATTCCATCTGTGGATGCTCAAGACTTCACCACCACAGAAGAAACTCCATCAGCACCTCATGGAGATCCTCTGGAAACCCTAGCAGAAGCAGCAGTTCAAGCAGATGCATCTCCTCCTCAGGCTGAAGAATCAGAGAAAAGTGAAGACAGTTGGGAGGTTCCACTAGCTACTTTTCGCAAGAATTTGCCTTCCTCTGATTCTGACAGTGAATCCTCTGAAGACTCTTCTCAACAGGAAGAAGGTGTTGCCCCACGTGCTGCATCACCTGAACCAGCATATGTCCCTGATGAGCTTGAAGATTCAGAAGATGATGATTCCTCAGAAGAAGAAGAACCAGACCTGGATGGGAAGAACTTGTCAACCCCTTTTGAGGTAACAAATGCCTTCAGTCCTAATTTCTATTTTGAGTCTGATTCACTGTTGAGTCCTCAAGTCATGAATTGTCATTTCATTGAGGAAAAGAAAATTTCTAAGGAAGAATTTGATAGGCATAGGATAACAGCTTTTCTTCACCAAAGAAAAATCCTTAACCTAGTTGAGATTGCCTGCTCTTATGATCCCTTGGTTGTGAAGGAGTTTTATGCCAACTTGCAAACCTCATTTTTAAAGAAAAACTCTCCAAATTTTGGTAAAGTGTTTGTGCGCAATGCCATCTATTCATTTTCTCCCAAAATTATCAACTCTCATTTGCAAACTCCTACTGTGATTGATGAGGATAATTATGGTGATTTTACTGAGATTTGCAAAGTTATTTCTGGAAACCGTTTAAGAAATTGGCCTGCACACCCAAGAAAATTCCAAGTGTCTCAACTCACTGCTTTCTACTCTGTCCTGTTTAGACTCACAGTGACTAATTGGATTCCATCCAAAAATGTCTCTGTGGTAACTAAGCCTCATGCTGTACTCATGTACAAATTGGGGATGGGTTTACCCGTGGATTTTGGCAAACTGTTCTTTGATACTATTGGTCATCTTGCCCAGAAAATTTCACCCTCCACTCACCTCCCCTATCCTTCCCTCATCTATTCCATCTTACTCTCTCAAAAATTGGGCCAAGATGACTCAGAATATCTTCACACCCCACAAGGCATGATCACTGTGTCTCAAAATTTTCTGAGGGCTCCTCATGTTCAAGATCTTCCCT
Organism: Erythranthe guttata; assembly: GCF_000504015.1. The sequence goes on along the minus strand of NW_012193926.1, from coordinate 1,345,597 downwards.
GGAATGGAGATGATTTTCTCTCAACTGAATCAGGTCAAAATAACATTGGTACTGAGGGTGTTGCACCTCATGTTGACAACACTTCTAACCTTCTTGTGTCTGTTCCTAGAGATCTTCTATTGCAGCAGCTTACTCATTCTCTAGCTCAGATTACCTATCATCAGTCCATGGTGGAGATGATTCAGAAGGCTCTTTCTGATCAAAAAGGGGGAGAAAAAGATCATGAAACTGAAGCAGGAACATCTCATCCCTTGGATGCTAGAGGCAGAGAGCAAGGAGTCAATGAAGAGGAAGCAAAGAAAGAGGGGGAAGCTCAAGAAGAAAGCAGTGGATCTAGTGATGGAGGAGGAGCAGCAGCCGAAACTGAGGAGACCTTGGAGACTTTGGATATTTTACTTTAGATTGTTTTCATGAACAATATTTTTTTTTTTTGCCTGTGTTTTGTTTATTTTCCCTCTGAACTTTTGTTTAGGACTGCACTTTGATTATTTCTTTTGTTGGACTATCTTGCTGAATTTGGTTTTAATTTATTGTTTCTATGTTTTTCAAATGGTATCAAATTCAGGGGGAGTTCAAGCAATATCTCAGGGGGAGTCTTTGACTAAGATTTAGTTTTGATCAGAAAGTTAAAAAGGGGGAGTTTGAAACACGTGAATTAATTTCACAATGTGTTTTTAACTTTTCTTAACTTCTAAACTAAATCTTAGTTAGTGGGCTTAGTAGGGTTAAGTAGTGCTTAGTGGATTTAATTATGGGATTTATCTTAACTTCCTAACTAACCCACTAACCCATTATCTTGAGTGCTCTTGTGGTTGGTTCTCTTGCAGATCATGGGCTGAAGAGTGGAAGCTTGGCAAGTCTATAAATACCAAACTCAAGACTCAAGATTAGGACAGATTTCGAGGAAACAAAAAATAGAGCTGAAGTTTTAATCTCGAGAATTTTAGTGTGTTTTCTAGGATCTGTTGTACGTACTATTTATAAGTACATTCTTTGAAATCTAGAATTTTTGATATCTTTCTTTTAGTATCTAGATTTGGTTGTAAGAGTGATCTTGAAAAAGATTCACTCATAAGGAAGAAGTTTTCGCACTCTTCTGTTTGTATTCTTGGAATACTGATTTTAATATATTTTTCCGTCCTGTAAAGGACAAGTTCACAAGTCTTTACTTGTGAACATTTTTAATTCTGAGCATTGTCTTTTAATAGTTATATTTCCGCTGCATGTTGTCTCAAGTGTCATAACATTTTAAATAACATCTCTGTATAATACGAATTCGGGACCATAAATTCTTTCAAAGTTTTTTATGAACAAACACAGTACAACCAAAAACTTTCAAATTTGATAAATCCACAGGTTTACCACACCATTTAGATTCAGGCAATTCCCCATTCAAGGGCACAGAAGGAGACCTATTTATCAAATAAGCAGCTGTAAGAACAGCTTCACCCCAAAAAGGTTTTTTCAAGGCAGAAGAATTCAGCATAGACCTAACTCTATCAAGCAAAGTTCTATTCATTCTTTCTGCAATACCATTTTGTTGAGGTGCATACACAACAGTTTTATGTATCTTAATGCCAGATTCAGAACACAAAGTATCAAATTCAGCATTACAGAACTCAGTTCCATTATCAGTTCTCAAAGTTTTGATTTTCTTTCCAGTTTGGTTTTCAATCAAGATTTTCCAATTTTCAAATATTTCACACACATCAGATTTATTTTTGAGTAAAAACACAAACACTTTTCTAGAAAAATCATCAACAATAGACAGAAAATATCTATTACCACCATGAGAAGGAACTGGGGCAGGGCCCCACACATCAGCATGCACATATTCAAGTATGTCTGAACATTTAGAAGAATTGGGGAATGGAAAAACAGGAAATTTAACTTTAGTTTGTTTTCCAAGGATACATGAATCACATATAGGCAAATCAGTCACACAATCATCACTCAGATAATTATTCTTATGCACAATTTCAAGACCTTTACCACTTATATGACCTAACCTTTTATGCCACAGAATTGACATGTCATGATTAACAGTGTTGGCATGCAAAACAGGTTCAGCAGAACACACATAGAGATTTGCATTCTAACAGCTTTGAAAGCAAATTTATCATGCATCATGATTCTCTGACAACCATCTCCCCAATTACCATACAGGCCACTATCTTCAAGAATAGCAACAGACAACAGATTACTGCTAAGTTTAGGAACATGCCTAACATTTTTAAGAATTAATTCAAAACCAGATTCAGATTTTAGGCATATTGTTCCAATTCCAACTACAGTTCTTTCACTGTTATCAGCCATAGACACATTACCATTTTCCAGTTTCACATAAGAAGAAAACAGATGTCTATGAGGTGTCATATGATGGGTGCATGCAGAGTCAAAAATCCAATCATTATCACATAGAGAGGAGAAAAACAGAGTTCACATAATCATGCATTACATCACCAACCATAAACACATCACCAAGGTTATCAGTCACAACATTAGCATCTTCATTGGTTCTTTCCTTTTTAGGCTCAGAACACTCATTAGCATAATGACCATTTTTACCACATTTATAACACTTTCTGCCTTTGGCTTTAAACTTATTCCACCCCTTGCCTTTTTTAGGTTTTTGTAAAGACTGGTTTTGGTTATTAGAAGAAGCCTTGTTTTGAAATTTATTTTGAAAATTGTTTTGAAACTGATTTTTAGGCTTCCCTTTCACAAAATTGATTTCACCAAAAGATTTACTACCCTTGGTAGCTTTTAAATCCAGTTCTTTGCTTTTTAAACCATTTATCACAGTGTCCAAAGAAACCTTATCTCTGCCATACTTAATGGCTGACTTTACATCACTGTAAGTATCAGGGATAGCATTTAACAAAACAATGGGAGAATAATCATCAATATTTTTGTCTCCAGTTAGTTTAATATCCTGAACCAATTTTGTAAAAATGTCAAGGTTTTCATCAATGTCTTTGTTTAAATCCAGTTTGAATCTAAAGAATTTTTCCAACAAAAACATTTTGGAGGGCAAGGAGGTTTTAGTATAAAGTTCTTCCAATTTATCCCATAAGGCTTTAGCATTATCTTGTTTTCCTAGTTTTCTAATCACATAGTCACTTAGGTTCAAGATAATCAAAGAATAGGCAAGTTCATCAAATTCTGCCTTTTTAGCAGCAGTAGTGGTATCATCATAAGCTAAAGTAACAGCTTTCAAACATTTTTGTTGTACTAAAACACCTTTTATTTTCTGTTGCCAAATAGGAAAATCCCCCTTTCCATCAAAAGGAGCTAAGGGATAAGCATTCATAGTTTCACAGAGATAAGAGGCACATAATAACACAGAGATACACAGATTCACATAGGATCACACAGAGATACACAGAGTTACAGAGCAACACAAAAGATAATTAGATTACCCCCCATTTTCCAGATTCCTGCGACACTAAGGCGGTGCGGACAAGAAAAGGGTTGTTGGGAGCAATCCAAAAAACTACACTAAGTGCGGAAAAATAACAAACAGAAGAGAGGGAGAGAAATCAAGTAAGGCCAAATAATGCCACACAGGGCCACGTAATGCCACACAGGGCCTCCACGCCACACAGGGCCAACTCAATAGCCACACAGGGCTCCCAAACTCCACAGGTCAACGTACATGAAATGAAAAATTAGGGTTTCAGAGGTGTTACCTTGACAAAACCAAGTTAGGTTTTGATTACTCCGCTTTGAGTAGAGCTAAGCTATAGCCATAGCTCTGATACCACTGTAGGGTATCAAACTGCCCAGCTCCATCAAACCTACTGTAAATATATAAATTCCCCTTAAGCAATATTGATTACTGCCAAGGAGAATAGATATATAGATAGATATGTATAAACGAAAGAAAAAAGGATAAAAGGTATGAATAAATTGAAAGATAAATAGATTGAGATGTTCAGCTCAATCTTCCAGTTTCACACCAGAGATTCACACTTTCAATATACACCACCAGAGTACCTCAAGAAGAACAGGTCTTATCTCTCTCTCACAACACTCAAACCCTAGATTACCCAGAAAACCACAAAGGAAGAACATATCAAGCACTCAAGCTTACCCACTCACCAAAACCCTAATTTCAGAACTCACGAAGTAGAAAACTGAGGGATTTAGGTCGGATTAGGGTTTTATCTGTATCTTATCCTTTTCCATCCTTCATGCCAATATATATAGAGACTGAAGTCAAATAGAGCCGGTGAAGGTTGTACCGGAGGGTCAAAGTCAGCACTGTACCATGTGCTTTGACCTCCAGCCATAACTCAGTCAAGGCAGTACAAGGGAGGAAGAAGACAGAAGCAGGAGCGGCGGAGAAGAAGGGAGAAAGGGCTAGGGTTTTAGAATGAGAGAAGTGAAGAGAGAGAAAGAGGCATTTAAGTGAGGCATAATGGATGGTCCAGATTCAGCCTAAAATCCAACGGATGGATTTGGCTCAGAAATGGACTGGCCTCACTTATAAATAACTTGGACTTAACTCAATATGGTGGTGTACAAAAACTGATGGCAATTGGGCTATATGGCTCAAAACACATTTGGGCCAAAAAACCAACAAATACTAAAGGTTCCATGTATGCCTCATTGGAGGTTTTTTTTTTTTCTTTATATTTTGACATATTTGTTGGTTGGGCTATTAACCTTTAAATTATGGAGGGTTTCATCTTTTCTTGAAATTTATATTATAGCTTTTGTCTTTTTATCTCATGAACAATCTGAAATTACAAAAAAGCCCCAACCTTTTGGGCTACGCATTCTTCTTTCCTTCCAAATACAAGGAATTCACTAAATCTTTGTATATATTGATCACTCATAACAAATTACACACACACACACACACAAAAGACAAGATCTTGATCATAATTAATATATCTTTGTTAATAATGACTAATGAGAAGCAAGATGCCTTTGTCATGTACGAGGATTGAGATGATGCTCTAAAGATGCCATTTTTGTCATTTCCAAATAACTTAGTATTATATATATATATAAAGCGTGTTTTCTTTTTCAGACACACAGACACCCAGAGAGAGAGAGAGAGAGAGAGGGAGAGAGAGAGAGAGAGAGAGAGAGAGAGAGAGAGAGAGAGAGAGAGAGAGAGAGAGAGAGAGAGAGAGAGAGAGAGAGAGAGAGATGTCAGGTTGTAGCTATGCACATCAAATGGTGAGTTGTGGCTCAAATAGACCTCCGAATAACAATTATTACAAATTCGATCATGATCCAAAGGCCTCCATGTCATCTTCTACTAAGGTACGTAAAAATATATGTATTTTCGTATAGATCGACATTGCGTTGATCACTGTATAAATCTCGCTCTCGTAAATACTTGACGCGACTATGAATCCTGAACGAACTTGCATGGTTCTTTATTTACAAATATGTCATTAGGGTTTTTTAGGTTGTCCTAGCGTAATTTTCTTTAATTTTATATATAAAGATAGTTTGTGGACAACGAACAGCGTGTGTTGAGAGATTTGCCGAAAATTCCGATTCTAATTAGCGATGTCCAAAAGGCGATTAAGGAAACCTCAGTGAGAGTACTGGACACATTCGTCGATCATGTCTTTACGTTTGTTGACGACCCTTATCTCCCTTCTCAGGTAATTAATTTACTCCGATCGTCCCTCTCTAATTTTTATTATTTTTTTTTCTAATCGGCTGATTAATTCATTGTAAAATGGAAGAGGAACTTTGCCCCAGTCGATGAAATTGAAGAAGCCGTAAGAGTTACCGCCATAGAGGGCGAAATTCCTGATGAATTTCCGGAAGGTGTCTTCTTAAGAAACGGTAACGTACACTCTACTAAATAATATTAATTCTCAGTACTGTTGGATATATATTTATATTAAATGATACATTTCACTAATAGCTTTAACTTTTTTTTGTAATGTAGGGTCGAACCCTATACATGGAGGGCCAAAATCGACAATATCAATTCTCGGAAAATCGAGCCGCGTATGGATAGAAGGAGAAGGAATGATTCATGCTCTCTATTTCAACAAGATTTATAACACGAGTAACGACGACAGTAATATTAATAAATGGAATATTGTTTACAAAAACAAATATGTCGAAACTGATACGTATAAAATCGATAAACAAAGGAATAAACCAGCTTTCATCCCGGCTGTCGAAGGCGACTCTGCTGCTGTTTTATCAGCCTTCATTCTCAACATGGTATTTATTGAAAATTAATTTTCATAAATATTATCATTTATTACTTAATTTCTCGGTTTTTTTTTTAATATATTCTTTTTTTTTGTATTTTTGTAGCTAAGGTTTGGTAGGGTGAACGAAGATATGAGCAATACGAATATTATCGAGCATGCGGGGAAGTATTATTCGACCGCCGAAAATGACATGCCTCAAGAAATTGACATTTTTACCCTCCAAACGCTTGGCCCTTGGCGTAGTATTCTTCGTTCTTGGAATCGCCCATTTTCAAGCCATCCCAAGGTAGTTAATTAACTACTTCCGTTATTCACTCGATCAGCATTACGGCCACCCCTGAAGTATGGTTAAATTACGAAAAACCCCCTCTTATTTGGGTAATTACAGCCAACCCCTCCTTTTAAATATTTTTACATAAAATTATGTAATTCGGTTATTTACCGAACCAAATCGTATATTTAGTTCGGTAAACGGTATGAAATGTTGGCATATAGAAATTTCGGTTCAGTTTTACCGAATTAACACCCATAAATTTACCTCTGGAGGGTGGCAGCTGTAATTACATAGTTGAGACTTGAGAGGGTGGCAGCTGTAATTACCCAAACAGGAGGGGTTTTTTCATAATTTTACCATAACTCAGGGGTTGTCGTAATTTACCCTTAATTATATAATAATTGAATTAATTGATAATTTGATACAATGATTTAAAAATATTTTTGGACACAGAAAGCTCCAGGAACAGGTGAACTTGTTACGATTGGATTTGATGCTCGAAAACCTTACCTCGTACTAGGTTGCATCTCAGGTATATTATTTTTATGTTCAAATAAATTCCCACATTAATTAATTGGCTGGGAAAATTTATGTGTTTATATATTAAGAAAATCAAATAAATAAATAATATAATAATATTTATTTCTATGTAATTTCTGGTAACATTATCTTATCTCAGCTGATGGAAAAAAGTTAATTCATAAAGTTGATCTGAAATTGGAAAGGAGCATCATCTGCCATGAAATGGGGATTACTCAGAGGTATAATATATATTTAAATTAAATTGAAAAAAAATTCGATTTATATTGACAACGAATATTATTATTATTATTATTTTCTTCATTTTAATGCTAGTTTTTTTAATATAATTAAATTTTAGGTACAATATTATACTAGATGTTCCATTAATTGTCGATCCAAGCCGACTTTTCATGGGAGGCCCGTAAGTATATATAATTTTTTCTTTTAAATTTTCGTAATTCGACGTATAATTTAATTTTTGAATATGAATGTGTGTACGTAGGTTAATGAAATTTGAAAAGGAAAAATACGCAAGAATCGGAGTTATGCCTCGTTACGGAGACGCCGATTCCATGCGTTGGTTCGAAGTGGAGCCATGTACTGCATTTCACATTATCAATTGTTATGAGGAAGGTGACGAGGTAATTATTGTTTTTAATTATTTTTTTTTTTTTAAAAAAGGAATAATTATGCAATTAATTTAATTAATATACTTAATTAATAATTACAGGTGGTGGTAATGGCATGTAGAGCTGAGTATTCAATAATTCCAGGACCACCGGAGATGGGCATCGACAAATATGATTGGTTCTCCAGAGGATTAAAACATTTAAATAATTCATTAAATAATAATAATAATAATAATAATAATAATAATATTGATAATAAAAAAAATAATAATAATATTGATGAAGAGGGTTTTCTATTTTGTCGTCCATATATGTGGAGAATTAACATGGAAAGTGGAATAGTAGAGAATCAGAGTTATATAACAGGATCTGAATTTTCAATGGATTTTCCTATGATTAATCACAATTTTACAGGAATCAGAAATAACTATGGCTATGCACAAGTTGTTGATTCCACTGCCAGCTCTGCTGCAGGTACTGCTATGTCTATATATATTTAAATTTTAAGTTCAAAAAAAAAAATCCTGGTTTTTTTTTTTTTCTAAATATATATTTAGAATTAGTTCTTGTTTTGATTATAATATTGTTGTTTTAATTTATTGAGAAAATATTTTCACAGGCATGGTCAAGTATAATGGGCTGGCCAAACTATGTCTAGAAGATATAACTCTCTCCAAGGTGAGTAATCTCTCTCTCTCTCTCTCTAGATCTATGTATCTCTCTCTAAACTGTGGGGATTTGATGCTACACTGTGGTGATAGGGATGGTTCAATGAGTTGAGCCGACTCGTGAGCTCGGTGAGTCGGCTCGGAAAAAAACTCGAACTTTATATATATATATATATATATATATATATATATATATATATATTTATATATTATTGGTTATTTTGTAATTTTTTACTATAACCTAAATATTTTTTTAATAATAAAAAATTAATAGAAAAAAAAAACGAAAAGTGAGCTTGGAGTCGAGCTCGAGCCAAAATAAAAAGAAACTCGACGAGCTTGAGCTCGGCAAAATGAACGCGAGCTCGGCTCGAGCTCAAGCCTACCAAAACAGGCGAGCTCGACTAGGTCATACCCCTACCTGGTGATATACACCCGGTGTTTTTTAATCCTTGATTTGATATAATGTCAAACACACACACACAGATCTATATGTATGTGTACTTAGTGGATGGTTATTTAACCTAGCTCATCAACAGTTAAAAAGCATATGGTGTATATCACCGGGTGTAGCATCGTCTAAACCTCTCTTTTAACACTAATATATTGCGTGAAATTAATTAGGGCAAGAAAGATGCAGAGGAATTTGCAAAAGTTCAGTACCATATGTTTCCAGAAAACGCATTCTGCACGGGATCTGCATTTGTGGCAAAAAATGGAGATAATGTTGAAGAAGACGATGGTTGGATCGTCACTTTCGTTCATAACGAGACCACCGACATTTCTCAGGTTTATCACCAATTTCTCGTCAATTTCTCATTGCGTTTGATATTTACGATATATTGTATACGATGGCATTTAATTTAATTTTAATTTTTATAATGTAAATGTAATATATTTCAGGTGTACATAGTTGATGCAAAGAATTTTTCTAGTGAACCGGTTGCCAAAATTACACTTCCATGCAGAGTGCCTTATGGATTTCATGGAGCTTTCATGCCCTTTTCGAGTAAACCGGTCTTGTAGATGCTAAATCTGATGAAATAATAATATAGATCGGATACTTTTTTATGTATAAATATCGCACACGTGTTACTTTATGTAAAATATTTATGGATCCAGGGGCGGACCTAGCTTGTTTGCAATGGTAGGACTTAGACATGGCCACGGGCCGGGTCGGACCCGGACCCGCTCCGGCGACCGCCCCGCCCCGCTCCGGCCCCACCCCGTTGACCATGGACCCGGACCCGAAAATGTATGGGTCGGTTTCGGGTCCCGATCTTTAGGACCCGAGGACCCGTCGGGTCCCCCCGAATTTTTTTTTTTTTTTCAAATTTTAAAAATGCAACGGTTATAAACCGGACCCGACCCGGACCCGAACCGGACCCGGCCCGGACCCGGTCCGGGAATTCAAAAAATGTTTTTTTTTTAAATTACAACGGCTATAAACTCAGGTCCACCCGGACCCGACCCGGAACCGAACCGGACCCTACCCGAAAATTTCAAAATTTCTTTTTTTTTTAAATTTCAACGGCTATAAACTCGGGTCCACCCGGACCCGACCCTGACCCGAACCGGACCCGACCCGGAAATTCAATTTTTTTTTTTTTTTTTTTTCAACAGCTATAAACTCGGGTCCGAACCGGACCCGACCAGTCGAAAGTTCTGATTTATTATCTGGTACTTATTATCCTACTGCTCATTTAGTTGTTTATCAGTTATGCAATATTGCCGGTGTTATTAACGAAGCTATGCAAATTGAAATTTTAGTTCCTTGTCTGAATGAAATTAAGAAAAAATTCTGCAAATATTATATGAATATTCCTGAATTATATTTGGTTGCTACAATTTTAGATCCTAGACTTAGGCTTGATCTATTACCTGATATGCTACAAATATATTACAATAATTTGTCTAAGGATATATCATTGATTGATTGCCCTCCACTTCCTAACGTACCTACTCTTGTTAGCACTTCGACTACATTATTAAATCAACTTTATGATGAATATGCAAGTATATCTGGAACATCTAATGTTCCAAATAACAATCCTACTTCAACAACAGATACATCTACTATGTTGGCGGCCCAACGTTTATTGCATGAGCGCTTCAAGCGCCCAAGGTCCTCATCCTCAAGTTCAAGTTCCAATCAGCGATTGGAACTTGAGAGTTATTTAACCGTTAGATTTGATTCCACAGAAAGTACAGATTTTGACATACTAGCGTGGTGGAAGTCAAAAAGTTCATCGTTTCCAATTTTGGCACGTATTGCCAATGATGTTCTCGCTTGGCCCGTCTCCACTGTTGCGGTCGAATCCGCCCATAGTGTAGCCGGTAGAGTATTGGATCCAACAAGAAGCAATCTCTGTGCCGACAATTTCGAAAATCAAATGCTTTTGGGAGATTGGACGAAAACCGACTACAGACACAAAGATGATCACATCGACAAAGACGACGACGATGATGATAAATATGTTCCTACAGAAGGTGGGAATACAACTTCACCCGGCGGCACAAGCGACGACTAAAAAGGTAAGTAAAGGTAAGAGAACTACGTGGACTTTGATTCCAAACCGGATACGTAGGCAACTTAGTTTTAAATTTAAAATTTTATAATTTTGAATTTAAAACTAAGCTCAAGTCCTTTAAATTTATCTTCTTTTTTTTTTCCTTTTTTTGATATATGTCAAAATAATAAAATTAAAAAAAATAAAAAAAATAAAAAAAAAATAATAATTCAAGAACCGGTTTTGGACCCGGACCCGGACGGACCCACGCGGGTCGGTTTAGGGTCCCGAAAAAGTAGGAACCGGACCCGGCGGGTCCGACCCGGACCCGACCCGGCCCGTGGCCATGTCTAGTAGGACTAATTCATTTTTGGAGGGGGCAAATTAAATCTTATCGTTTATATTATTGATAAGGAACATTAAATTGGATTCGAATTGCAAAATAACTATTTAATTCGGAGAAGAGTTATTAATGGGCATCGTTGGAGATAATCGAAATAAATGATGGAAAAATAAGGGTTTTCGAGTTTAGACTCCTAAAAGTTCGTTTTTTGCTATTTTATGCAAGTTTTAGAAAATTAATATCAAATCATAGAAAAATCGTATTAAGATTCCGTAAATTGGGTTGTTCCCAAAATTAAGAGATCTCCTAGAATCAGGCTCTAACTCGTTTTTGTCGTTTTTGGTAATTTTTACTATTTTCTTAGCTTAATTAAGGTTTTCAGTTTTATTAGTATAAATAGCTGTCTTAGGACATTATTTTGGAAAAAAAATTCGATTTTTAATAAAATCTTTAGAGTTGTCTCTATTTTCTGGTGGAGTCCAGAGTTTTCGGTGGATTTCGAATGTTATTTTGTTCTATGAATTCTGAATGTTATTTTGTTCTATATACTTAATTCGTAGAAACTAAATTTGTTCTATGAATTCTAAATGTTATTTTGTTCTATATGATTAATTCGTAGAAATTAATTCTGTATTGTGCTTAAACTAAATTTGTTCTATAAATTCTAAATATTATTTTATTCTATAGGATTAATTTGTAGAAATTAATTCTTTATCCTGCTTCCATTATACATCATTGATAATAAAATTTACACTAAAAAATCAAATCTACAAGGGCGGTAGCCGCCGGATTGTGAGTTCTCAGGTTAAACACATGTTAATTGTAAGATATGACGAGTCAAATCGTGTCCGTTTTCAGTGTCCGGTCGTTTTCATGTCCGTGCTGCATAGATTGTCCATTCTAACAACTGATATGATTAACAAAGGCTGTAGTAGCAGATATTTTTGGCTGCTGAGAATGTAATTATTGACTAGCAACTTTCATCTCTCTATATATCCTTTGATTTCTCCAAAAAATCTCACACAGAGAGAGAGAGAGAGAGAGAGAGAGAGAGAGAGAGAGAGAGAGATGACAAGTTATTACAGCTATGGATCATTTCAACTGATCAATAGTTCTTGGTCAGTACACAAGCCTTGGATTTCTTATTACAAATCTAATCATTCTCCTAAATCATCCTTGTCTTCTTCTTCTTCTGGTGGCAAGGTAATTAAATTAAAAATAATAATTTAAATATTTGGAAATTAATTTATTAATTTATTAATGTCGGTGGAGTTGATGATGAATAACAGCGCGCGCCGCCGGCGAGAGATGTGCCGGAGATTATCACTCCAAAGGCTGTTAAGGAGACACGTGTCAGTTTTTTAGATATGTTCGTTGACCATGCTTTTCAGTTCGTTGACCAGCCTTATCTCCCTTCTCAGGTATATCAATATTATTATATATAAATTAATTTAGAAATCCATATATTTAAATTAATTTATTTATTTTAATGTTGGCTAATTAATTTATACATTTAAAATTAAAGAAAAACTTCGCCCCAGTTGATGAGATCGGAGAAGCAGTGGGAGTTAGCACAATTGAAGGCTGCATTCCTGATGAATTTCCACAGGGTGTTTTCGTAAGAAATGGTAAGAAAAGAAAATTATGAGTTTATTGCATTAGTACCCCCTATGTTATCTCAAATTACTAAAATTTACTCTCTTTTTATTTTATTGCCAGAAAAGTCCCTATGATTTATTTCAGAGTAAATTACGGCCACCTCCTTAGGTATTGTCAAATTACAAAAGAACCCCTCACATTTGGGTAATTACGACCAACCCTCAACTCTAAATCGTCTTACACATCCACCCTTGCGGTATCCAATTTAGTGGAATCTTCTAGATTATGTTGAATATTCTCTAATTTGTACCCGTTTTACTACATTCGAGCCCCACATTTTTAAACAAGATGATATAAGATGTGTCTATTGGCTTTTAGTGGTGCATCGAAAACTGTTTTTCTGAACAAAACGAGTACAAATTATACAACTTTCCACGGAATCTAAAAGATTATGTTGAATTTGACACCATAAGGGTGGGCGCATAAGAAGACTCATAGTTGATGGATGACTGTAATTACTCAAATATAAGGGTTTTTTTCGTAATTTGACCATATCTCAGGGGTGACCGTAATTTACCCTTTATTTTTTAAGCAAATAGTACCCATGTTTAGGGGGGCTTTGTGCTAAAAGAATTGTATCATTGAGGCGGTTTTATAACATGATGGAGTTTTTAGCAATTCGATATAACATAGGGGTACTGAATGCAATAAACCCATTACGAATTTATTGCAATTAGTACTAACTAATATTATTAATTATAAGGGTAAATTACAACCACCCCTGAGGTATGGTTAAATTACGAACCCCCTCTCTTATTTGGGTAATTACAACCAACCCCTCAACTATAAATCTTTTTACACCTCCAGTCGTCCACTCTTGCGGATTCAAATTTAGTGGAATCTTCTATATTATATAAAATATTCTCGACTTTGTACCTGTTTTATGCCATTTGAGCTTCACATTTTGAAGCAAGGTGATCATAAGATGTGTTTTTTGGCTTGTATATATCAGATTGTAGTGCATCATAAATCGTATTTTTACACAAAACGAGTACAAACTAGAGCACATTCCACGGAATCTAGATGATTATGTTGAATTTCACACCGTAAGAGTGCTCAGCTACTAAAGCAGTTGATCCACTCTTTTTTTCTTTAAAAAGCGGGGTCGGTGTAAGAAGATTCATAGTTGAGGGGATATCCAAACTAAAGGGTATTTTTTGGTAATTTGACCATACCCCAGGGGTGGTTGTAATTTACCCTAATTATAATTCCCTAAAATTTTGTGTTCTACCAAATTTTATATATTAATTATGCATATAATCTTAGTTAAATTAAGAAATCACGAGCCATTCGAGCTTATTTTGTATTTTAAAAATTGGCTCGAGAAATGCAGGGGCAAACCCGATTCACGGAGCGCTAAAATCCGCAATATCGATATTTGGAAAATCGAGCCACGTATGGGTAGAAGGAGAAGGAATGCTCCATGCTGTCTTCTTCAACAAAAAAATAGACGATAAATGGGTAACTCGTTACAAAAATAAATATGTCGAAACCGATTCGTATAAAATCGATAAACAAAGGGACAAACCTGCATTTATCCCCGCTGTCGAAGGGACCTCCGGTGGTGTTTTATCGGGTTTCATTTTCAACATGGTATGTTTTAAAACTCGTAATATCTTTTATTTTATTTTGTTTTAAGAATAATCTAAATCATGTTTAATTTATAATCGAGAAATATTAATTATTTGTGCAGCTACGATTTGGTAGGGTGAACGAGAACTTTAGCAATACAAGTATTTTCGAGCATTCGGGGAAATACTATACGGCCGCCGAGAATAGTATGCCTCAAGAAATTGACATAAATACCCTCCAAACTGTTGGCACTTGGGATAGTATTCTTGATTCTTGGAACCGATCATTCACGAGTCATCCGAAGGTTCTTTTAATTTTTATTAATTTAATCACTACATATTTGTTTAATTAATTATTTAATTGTATTTTTTTCTAAACAAAAAATAAAATAAAAATTGCTTATGCAGAAAGCTCCAGAAACAGGTGAACTTGTTACAGTTGGATTTGATGCCCAAAAACCCTACCTTGTCCTAGGTTGCATCTCAGGTATACACATATATTTTTTTTCGTGCCGTTATTTTTTTCTTTAACGGAAGTAAACTGAAAGGTAAATTACGATTTTGTCCCTTGAGGTTCGGTCTGATTAATTATTAAACGAACACTTCTATTTAAGAAATTATAAACACTTCTATTTGTAGTATATACATTTGTAATGTAGTATATTAATTTCAATAATTTACAATTTTAAAGTAAAAAAAAATAATTAAAAGTTTTCATGAATTTATTTTAAAAATAATAACGAAATTCTTTTCTCGATATATCGTCTTCGCAGCGGATGGAATGAAATTGATCCATAAAGTTGATCTCAAGTTGGAGAGGAGTGTCATTTGCCATGACATGGGTGTTACTCAAAGGTAGTTCGAAAATTCGATTTTTTTATTTAATTATTATTACTTTAATTTCTATACTATATATTAAATAATTTACTTCATTATTATTTAAAATTTAAAACCGTTGATAACGAATATAATCCTAGTATATAATTTCAGGTACAATGTTATACTGGATTTTCCAACAATTGTAGACACAACGCGGCTTCTCTTAGGTGGCGCGTGAGTATCTCTACTTATATCGGTTTGTTCGGTTTTACGTTTGGATCAAAATATTTAAATTAAAAAAGAAAATTTGTGTAGGTTGATAAAATTTGAAAAGGAAAAATATGCAAGAATCGGAGTTATGCCTCGTTACGGAGATGCTGATTCTATGCGTTGGTTCGAAGTGGATCCGTGTTGCGCATTTCACATCATCAATTGTTACGAAGAAGGTGACCAGGTAATTAATCAATCGAAAAATTAATTAATTAAAATAAGGAATAAATTATATATATATATATTTATGATCTAACTTCTCTATTTTAGACGAAAATACCCCTTTCACTACTAATTATAAGTTATCATTATTTTTTTTTTTGGGTTCTATTTTTTTATGAATGATATAATTAGATAATTGTATTTATGGTGATTAGGTGGTGATAATGGCATGCAGATCGGAGGAATCGATCATTCCGGGACCGGAGTTGGGGAACGACAAATTTGATTGGTTCTCAAGAGGATTTAAACATTTAAATTCATCGAAAAAAGACGAGGGTTTTCTTTTTGCTCGTCCTTTTGTTTGGAGACTGAACATGAAAACCGGAATAGTCGAAAATAAGAGTTATCTCACAGGAACTGAATTCTCGCTCGATTTTCCATTTATCAATGAGAAATTTACCGGAATCAAGAATAAATACGGCTACACTCAAGTCGTTGATTCCGCTGCAAGTTCGAATGCAGGTACATACATACATACATACATACATACATACATACATACTATTAATTGTTTTACTTCAAATGCTTGCACAAATATAGGTATGTCTAAATATAATGGGCTGGCCAAACTATTTATAGAAGAGAAAAATCTCAATCTTGCTGAGGTATATATTCTCTCTCTAGATCTCTCACTCTCTAGATCTCTCTCTCTCTCTACTAATATATGTAGCTTGAAATTAATTAGGGCACGAAAGATGGAGACGAATTTACGAAGGTAGAGTACCATATGTTTCGAGAAAACACATTCTGCACGGGATCTGCATTTGTTCCTAAAAATGGAGATAATATTGTCGAAGAAGACGACGGTTGGATCATCACTTTCGTACATAACGAGACCACCGATATTTCTCAGGTTTACTACCAATTTCTCGTTGCGTTTGATATTTACGATATATTGTACGTGGCATTTAATTTAATTTTATATATTTTTTTATGTTCATCAAATATATTTCAGGTGTACATAGTTGATGCAAAGAAATTTTCAAGTGAACCAGTTGCTAAAATCACACTTCCATGCAGAGTGCCTTATGGATTTCATGGAGCTTTTATGCCTTTGATTAATTAATATTTTATTGTTTAGAACTCTATATAGTATGTGTATATATTAGAGTTGCATGTTGGAACGGAATTTCCAACTTCCGCCGGTTCCGATCCGAAAAGTTCCGATTTTGGAACAACTTTTTTCATTCCGACTTCCGAAATTCTGATTTCCAAATTTTCCTGTTTTTTAGAAATTTTATATTTCACAACGAAATATTTTGTTGTTGAAAGGGTAAAATTTCGTTAACAATATAATACAATTCGCAACAATTTTTTGTTGTTAACGTTTATAATCTAAATACGAGACATGTAAATTTGGTTCGCTTTTGTATTGGAGTCCGACCCGACCAACATCCGTGGACCTGACCCTCGGACCACCAACCTATTCAGAATCAGTTTATTGGGTCGAACTCAGGGCTGGTCCAAGTAGACTAATTTGATAAATGTCAAATATATGGCACCATGACAATAGAAGGATGTGAACCCTAGTTGATTTCAGGTCAAAGAAATCTCCAACCACTTGGGCAACAACACATTTGTGTAAATAGACTTCAAATAAATTTATAAAAACTAAATAGACAAGGTAAAATAATTAAAAAAAATTATATAAATAATGTCAAATTAAATTATATATATAAATAATATTGAGTCATAACAAAAACTATATATATATATATATATATATATATATATATATATATATATATATATATCGATTTAATAACATTACTGTAAATTAAAATCAAGAAAAAATATTCGTTTCTAAATTGACAACAATTATTTGCCAAATCTCGTGGAGCATTTCCAATAAAAAAAATTGTCGTCTTTCGTCACTTAGTGGTGACAAAATAAATTTGTTGCAAATGTATTTACTATAATTTTATATCGTAGCAAAAAGAAATACTTGTTTGCAACAAACAAAGTTGTTGTGTTTCATGAAATTCGTTGCGAAATATATATGATACCATTCGCAACAATATATTTCGTTGCCTAAGAGATTCAAAGGCAACAAAAACATCTTGTTACAAAAGCGTTAATCTTTAACCACAAATACTATATTTCGTTGCTAAAATATAACTATTGGCAACAAAATTAATTTCTTCGATAAAGAAATCGTTGCCTATTTCCGAAAAATACACCTATAAGTTATTGGATATTATGTTGTGTTTATTTTTTTGAACTGAAATTTAGTAGTTACTAGTTTTACTTTTACCATTTTACAAAAAAAAAAAAAGTTTACTTTAATCGACCTGGATGTTCTTATTTTTGAAAAATGAACATTTTAGAAAATTTCGGCTAAGTTTTGAAATTTTAAAGCTTATGTGATTTTCGGACCTTTTGGAATTGGAATGAATTTTTAGATTCCGAAAATTTTGGAATTGGAATTGGAATTGATTTTGTACTTCCAAATTTTATTGTAATATTTTCGAAAAGGATAATTTCGATCCTATCCATCCGACTTTCACCCAAGTATATATTGATAAATTATTATTTTTTAAATTGGAAAAAATATTATCATAAGTGATTTGGGTTTCTAAGCCGCATGATTTATTATAATAAATAAAATAATACAGATAAAACCCTTTTCGAAGATAGGCCCAATTGACCTTTTGCTTCATTCATGAGCCCACAGAAAAGGGCTCACTACCCATAAATTGGGCCCGGAAGAAAGCCCAATTTATTTTGTATTAATATATCGAATTAATAATTTAATACTTATACTGTGAGTCTGGATCGGGAGAAATTATTATTTAAGAGAAATTATTAATTCATCGAGGTACGACTGTGTACTGATAGAAGGATTTGAAGATGAGAATTTCAAATCTGTAATAACTAATAACATTGTTTTTTCACCGTCGTTTTTAGATGAATTCGTTCTCCGATGAATTTCGAATTTTAGCGTTCAAATTGTATTAAGTTCTGTAATGAATTTTGAAACCCAATTAAAATGACTTGACTTGAAATTATGTCCCAAAATAAAACTCAGTTTATGTATGTCAATTTATATTAAATTTCGCCTGTCCTAATTCTAACAATATGACCTAACCCTAAGTGTTAGAGATTAGTGTTTTTCAAAAGGGGCAATAACTGCATTTCATTACTCATATTAAAGAAGCTGATAAGTTCTTAGATCGTGTTTGTAAAAACTTATTCATAAATAAAAATTAGTGATTGTGGAATAAGTTTAAGATGTTTACAAATAGAAAGTCAATTTTAACTAAAAATAAAAATAGGCAGATTCGTGGTTTTCAGATTATAACTTAAAGAAACTTATTCTGAGAGAAGCAAAAGTTGATTTTTAAAAGTACTTAAATACGTGTATGATTTGCGATCTTTTCATTTTTTTTGTTTTTGGAATTTAAACCGAAGGGGAAACCTTGCTATTAACTATTGCGCACGAACGTGATTGTATGTGCGATGTGAGTGTGCGTGTACGTGTGTCACTCCGTGTGGTATTCGTCTGCGCGCGTGGGTGTGTGTGAATGTGTATGGAAGAGTTACGGTCGGCGGGCACTGAAATAGAATTAGTTTTCACTTTCGAAAAAAAATATTTTTTTTTACAAAATGCCAAAATTTCAATTCTATATTCATCATAATTAATTAAATAAATAAAAAATATTAAATAAATGTGGTCGCCTGCGAGAGTGGAAGTTGCACCCCCACAGCAACGCCACGTGTACTCTGAATATTTTCTTTTCCAATAGCTTCCACCGTCAGTCGCTATCAAACTCATCCTTCTCCAATTATAATATCTAAATTAATTCATTAATATTATTAAATCGTATATAAATAAATAAAATGTGAATTTTGCCAATTGCCAAACAAAAACACTCCCTCTAGAATCCCGTCACTCTTCACACTATACACATTCCACTGCGTGTATATATATATATATACACATATACATACAAAATACTTGCTCCGTGTCACTGTGTGTGTGTGTGTGTTTTTTTAGAGAGAGAAAGAAAGCTGAAGAATGGAGAAAACAATGGCGGAAGAAGAGCCTCTCTTGAAGGAGGAGGATTGTAATAAAAAGGGCGGCTTTAGGACTTTGCCTTTCATAATTGGTAACATATTAAAAATTCCATTATTTTAATTTTTAAATTTTTTTTTTATTTATTTAGGAATTTCATCTATGATTAAATTCATTCTTGTTCCATAAAAAAGAAAAAAAAAAGAAACAGTGGGATTAATTAGCTAATGGAAAATTACAGTTTACAACCCTCAAGTTTACACTGATTTCATATTTAGACGCCTATTTTCATAAAAAAAATTACATTTGGTCCCTCTGATACCATAACGTAACACTTTTGGTCATTTACGTTAATTTACTGTTAATTCATCAGTTAATGCAGTGATAAACAAAAGCTTAATTCGGTTAGTGCTAACGGAAATGACTAAAAGTGTTGAATTTTCGAAATATGATGGATCATATGTGTTTTTTTATGAATATTAAGGACCAAATGTGAAATCAGTGCAAAATTGAGACGGAAACCGTATTTTTCGCGTTAGCTAATTTTATGGGTTGGGATTGTGTCTTTTCTTGTTTTTTTTTTTTTTTGGGGTTTAATTTGCTGCAGTGCTGTTTTATTTAGTTAAGGGCGTGTTTGATTTGGTAAATTTTGATTTTGGAAAAAAGGGAATGAGTCAGTGGAGAAGATGGCAACTTATGGTGTGATGCCAAACATGGCTCTGTATCTGATCAAAGAGTATCATATGGAACTCACCACCGCTTCAAATGTATTGTTCATGTGGTCATCAGCCACTAATTTCATGCCACTTGTCGCAGCCTTACTAGCCGATTCTTTCTTCGGCAGATTCTACACCATTGGATTTGGCTCTATTATCTGCTTCATGGTAAAAAAAGAAAATATTATTTATTTATTTATTTGGGAAACATATCACTACCTTCAACATAATTTTTTTTGTCATTAATTTTCTTTGTTTAAATTGATTTTTATTTATTTATTTATTTAAGTTTGTCATTTAAGGGGATGATTTTTCATGGTAAAAAAGAAAATTATTTATTTATTTATCTGGGAAAATGATCACTAGCTAGTAAAATTGCTTATTGAATTAATTTTGAGGTTTAACATGATTTTTTTTAAAAATTTTCTTTGTTTTAATTGATTTTTATTTATTTATTTAATTTTGTAATTGAAGGGGATGATTCTTCTATGGTCAACAACAATAATACCACAAGCAAAGCCTCCACCATGTTCGAATAACCCTATTTGCTCCTCGGTCGCGATCCCGCAGCTCGTTTTACTATGTACATCGTTCGTGCTAATTTCAATCGGGGCCGGAGGAATAAGGTCTAGTTCGTTAGCGTTCGGTGCCGATCAATTGGAAAGAGGAGAATTCAAGAGAAAATCTAATTTGAAAGAGAGCTATTTTACGTGGTACTACGCTTCGTACACGTTCTCCGTTCTTATCGCTCTAACTTGTGTCGTTTATATCCAAGACAACGTAGGATGGGGTGTCGGTTTCTTAGTACCCGCTCTTCTAATGTTGTTTGGTGTTGGTTCGTTCTTTTTGGCTTCTCCGTTTTATGTCAAATTGAAGTGTAGATCGAGCTTATTCACCGGCTTGGTGCAAGTGGTTGCAGCTTCTTTCAATAATCGAAGTCTCGAATTATCGGATGGCACGAGTAATTACACATGGCATTGTAGGAGCGGTTCATCTCTCGTTTGTCCGAGCGAAAAGCTAAGGTATATATAATTTTTTAATCAAAAATTAGAGTAAACATAGTGGTGTTGAATGCAATTATGTTTTAATTTGTTGATGATGTTTAATTAGATTTCTAAACAAGGCGTGCGTTGTGAGAGATCCCGAGACGGACCTAACCCCCGACGGTAGACCTAAAAACCCGTGGTGTCTTTGCACCGTCGATCAAGTCGAAGAGCTCAAATCGACGATCAAGATCCTCCCAATTTGGTCAACGGGCATGATCATGTCAATTAACATAAGTCAAACCTCGTTCCCAATAATCCAAGCATCTTCGATGAATAGACGAATAACGTCCAATTTCACAATACCATCGGCCTCGTTCAACACAATTACGGTAATATCCGTCATACTATGGATTTTTCTCTACGACCGTATTTTTCTCCCTCTAGCATCTCGAGTCATGAGAAGACCAATTCGTATAAGCCCCAAAACAAGAATGGGAATCGGGATATTTTTCTCGATATTGGCGATGATCGCCACGTCAGCGGTCGAGGGTGTACGTAGATCCCTCCACGCGAGAAGCGGGGGATCGCAGATGTCGGCGGTGTGGTTGGTCCCGCAGTATTGCTTGACCGGATTCGCGGAAGCTTCTAACGTGATCGCGCAAAACGAGTTTTATTTCTCGGAATTTCCGAGGAGCATGTCGAGCGTGGCTTTGACTATGAATGGAATCGGGATGTCGTTGGCGAATTTAATAGCGAGTTTTTTGATGAATTTCGTTGATTGGGTATCGAAAAAAGGGGGGAAAGAGAGCTGGATATCGAGCGATATTAATAAGGGGCGTTACGATTATTATTACTTGGTGCTTGCTGGATTGAGTGTGGCTAACATGATTTATTTTCTTGTGTGTAGTAGTGCTTATGGGCCTTTGAAAGGTGAGAAGAAATTGGAGGAAGAGCAGGGTGAGGTACTGTAGAGAGTTTTTGGTTTGTTAGTTTTAGTATATATGTTAATTATGTTTGCTAATTGTAGTGTAATAATAATCAATGATGTTGAATTTAGTAATAGAAATACCGGGTAAATTATAACCACACCTGAGGTATGGTCAAATTACAAAAAAATCCTTCTTGTTTGAATAATTATATATATTCGTCAACTATAAATCTTCTTACATTTCCACCATTCAACATAATTATCTAGATTCTGTAGAATGTGCTTTCGTTTTGTGTAAAAACACGTTTTCGATGCATCAAGATCTGATACATACAAGTCAAAAAATACATCTTATGATGATCATTTAGCTTTAAAATGTGAAGCTAGATCGAATGGGATAAAACGGGTACAAATTGATAATATTATATATAATCTCGAAGATTACACTAAATTTGAACCGCAAGGATGGACGCCCTGGCCTGCGTAAGAAGATTTATAGTTGAGGGTTAAACGGTCATTTCACAATTAAATATGCCAATAAAATGGAGAAGATGAAATTGGGCCTTAAAAGAAAGCCCATAGAGCAGCAGCAGCAGCATCATCAGTGAAACAATTGTCCCCACCTCTCCTGATTTCTGCAATGTTCAGAACTGACTGTACATGCAAAAGAAAAACCTCAATTCACTCATCCCCACTAATCCAGCTCATCATCTTTCTCTCTCTACTCTCTCTCTCTCTCACACACAAACAACTACGCCGGAATCTGATCGTGGTTTTTCCGACCATGAGAACCAACCAGCCAAAGCTGAAAGCTAACCCAGTACGGAGTCCATTATTTTCATGTGGTTTCTTCCGACAATGCACTCAGACTGTTCTTAGTCCCACCAGCTCTACCCCTCCGCCCCTCCCTCACGCGCCGCCAACGCCGACGCCGCTCACTTCCCAGCTGATGCCGCCCCCGCCGGCCGAGTCGTCGTCTTCCTCTTCTTCCAACACCTCACAGAGTTTCACTCAGTGGAGGTTTCCTCTCTCCAACTCGCCCTTGTCGTCCCACCACCACTCTTACTCGCTCCCCAAATCCGAACCCGTTTCCGGTCCGGATCCGAACCTGAATAAAGGGGATGCCGGTTCGGCCGGTTCGGTTTCGGTTTCGGTTTCTCCGCCGCAGCTTACCAGCGCAGGATTGGAGGAGATTTTCCGGGTGGCGGAGGTACAATTCGGTTCCGGGTCGGACGCGGGTCGGGTCGTAGCCGTGCACTTGCTGGAGAGGTCTCTTGTTCCGAATCCGCGTTCCGCGGTGGACGGCGGCTGCCCTTGCCCGGCGGCGGTGGTCGGCGGGGTGGTGGCGTGCCTGAGGGAAGGGGTGGCGCGTAAGGCCGCGAGTAAGGTTCTGCTGGCGCTTTGTCTGGTGGAGATGAACCGACGCGCGGCGGTGGAGGCGGGCGCGGTGACGGCGGTGGTCGAGGCGCTGACGGACGCGGAGATTGCGGTGGCGGAGAGGTCGTTGGCGGCGCTGGAGCTGCTTTGCACGACGGCGGAAGGGACGGCGGAGGTGAGGGCCCACGCGCTGGCAGTGCCGATGATGGTGCAGGTTATGGGGAGGATGGAGGGGAGGGGGAAGGAGCACGCGATAAGCGTGCTGGCGGTGATATACGGTGGTTTGGAAGAAGGGGTGGCGGTGGCGCCGGCGGAGCAGGTGGCGCGTGCGGTGATGCTGGCCCTGCAAGGGGACTGTAGTGCGAGGGGGAGAAGAAAAGGGGCCCACCTACTGAAAATTCTGCAACAGAATGGACGGCTGGATTTGTCTGAAGAGGAGAGATGAACGGTTCAGATTTGTCTATCTTAGTTCAATAGTTTATGTTAGATGTAATAATTTATTTTTGGCTAATTCAATAATTTATCCTCTTGTAAATAAATATCCTCTTTCATGCTTATAAAAAAATTGATATTTTATTTGCTAAGTAATGTTCAACTAATATTATTAATTGAAATTACTGAATATAATTTTATTAATTGACATAATATTTGTTTTGATATATGTTATTAATTTCTTGAAATTGTATATATATATATATATATATATATATATATATATATATATATATATATATATATATATATATATATAGAGAGAGAGAGAGAGAGAGAGAGTTGTGAGACATATTCCATGTGGTGGGGTTACCCACTGTCACATGAATTATTCTTTTGTATAATAATTGGATTAGTATTTGAAATATTTTACTATGTTTACACCTTTTTCCTAACAATCAAATGAAAATTTAATTGTATTCATTATTGCATACGAGAAAACTCATATTTTTCATTTTGGGTAAATTACGATTTGACCCTTGAAGTAAGGTTAAATTATAAAAATACTTCATGTGTGGATAATTACAGTTATTCATCAATTATGAATCTTTTTACACGTCCATCACGGTGTCTAATTTAGTGAACTCTTATAGATTACGTAGAACATTCTCTAGTTGTACCAGTTTTATCTCATTGGAGTTCCACATTTTGAAACAAGATGATCATAAAATATATTTCTTAGCTTGTAAATATCAGGTTGTAGTGCATTAGAAATAACATTTTTCCACAAAAGGAGTACAAACTAGAAAATATTCCCCGGAATCTAGAAGACTTTGTTTACAGCATAATGGTGGACTTGTAAAAAGATTCATAGTTCACATTACCCAAGCAGAAAGAATTATTTCGTAATTTGCACCTTACCTCGGAGGCGACCGTAATTTACCATTTCACTTAAGCTAAACAGTATTATATGTATAAAGAAAAATAAAAAGGGCAATAAACTTTAAGAATGAAAACACATTTGCATATTAATCTTAGTTCTTACCAAATGATATATCTCTTGCAAAAGAAAAAAAAAATGTACATACATATTTTGTATTTATAATATATATACACACAAATTAACTAATGGAAGAAGAAGAGTATCTGCAAACACGCGCTTCACCGTAAACACTCCCATTCCTGCAAAAGTACCCATTTTCAGGGCTACAATGCCTATCCTCAGAGCAAACACACTCCCCTTCCAAAGCACACCCATCTCCCTTCACACTGGCCGGCACCCCTTTTCCGGTCAATATACCATCGGAAAACTCACCAGAAAACACATTCGTCGGATCAAGAAACCTCTTCGCCTCCACAAACTTCCCAAAATCTACATACTTCTTCTGCACGTCGAAGAACGCAACATCCCTATTCTTCGCCCAATGCGGCTTCGCCCCGTACTTGAAAAACGCCATCTGCTCTATTTCTTCCCACACGTCCCCGTTCAATCTCGGCGTTGAAGAATCGTCCGCCCGATAGTAGTTGAAATCCACCACCACCGAATTCTCCGACTGGCCTAAGTAAGCCCCCGATTTCGCGACGAAGCGTATTAGAAAGCCGTTGTACATGTCGACCCCACAGAAGCTCTCGGACTTTACAATGTCCCGGAGTTTTCTCACGTCGTGTACGAAGTCGGGGAATTTTTTGGCGGGAAAGATGGCGGTGGATTCGAAGAAGAAGAGGCCGTTGATGCGCGGGTCCCACGCGCACGAGGTGGCCGTGTTTGATTGCGGGGAGTAGAGGCATGAGCCGGAGGTCTGCATTTTGCCCTGACGGCCGATGACCGGATATCCGGTGAAGATTTTAAGGTTGTTGCTGTTTTTTAAACCGTTGGCCGTTAATTTCTTGTAGGATAAGAAAGAAGATGCTAGTATGCATTTGCCGTTTACGTTTCTTGCTTTCTCAACCGCTTTTTCTGCATGCATGCATGAAAAAAAACCAATTATACCACGGTTCCTTCGACCGTACACCCGGTGAAAAATACCTCGGGTGTAGGGTCGAACAAATCTTATACCACTGTATTGTAGTTTTTTTGTTAAATTACAACCACCTCCATGTGTGAAAGTTTAATTACGAAAAAACTTCTTATTTTTGATAAATTACATCCAATCCCTGTAGTTTATAAATTTCTTACATCCACCCCCTACAAAAGGGTGTTAATGTAAGAAATCTATAAATTACAGGGGTGGGTGTAATTATGGAAAAATTATGGGTCTTTTTGTAAATAGACCTTAACTCAGTGGAATGATTGTAATTTACCCTAGTTTTTTTTGTTGTAATTGATGATTTGATATCATAGAAGAAATTGTTGTTTTGTTCCTAGCTACTTGAAATTCTCGTTTTATTTATCGTTTTGAAGAAACAAAATTGTTCAAAATAGCTGTCACTTTAGAATTGCAATAAACATCCATAGTAATTTTCTCAATATTTGTCCTTACTACTACTTAAGAAAATTAATTATGACAGAGTTTTTTTAGTCATTTTATTAAGATTTTCTTAAAATCCATGCACAGGTATTAATTTTCTTGAAATGTGCACATTAGCCCAAAACGACAAATAAAATGGGAAGAAGGGAGTATAACCCGAAATAAAATTATGGGTTATTTTGTCACAATATTAAAATTATGGGGTTTTTTTGCACATAATAATTCATTTAGAACGATCTATATATCACACAAACAAACAAGAGTGGTTAGAATATATATATTACCTGAAGCTCGAACTGATTTGGATATGATAGCAAGGTTGGATTGAAAGCCAAGAAAGTCGTTGACTCCGTCTCCGGTGGCGTTGACCGGAACTCGATCATCGTATCTGTAAACGGCTGTATGCAACGATGGGTACCACTGTATATCTCCAAACTCATGTTTTTGAGCATGATCCATAAATTCATCCTCAATTCCAACATCACTTGTAAAATTATACCTTATGCTCCTCTTGAATCCTCTTTCCAACAACAATGTTACCTACATTATATATATTCATTTTAAATAATATAAAGGTGCCACGTCATATATATATATATATGGATAAATTACGAAAAACCCCTAAACTTGGGATAAATAACGAAAAATACTCCCACTTATTCATAATTACCAAAAAGCCCCTGAGGTTTGTTTCCGTCTTACACCAACCCCTTACAATATAATGTGACTTTTCACGGATTCTTTTTGATTCGAGCGCTATATACAATTTCAGATATTTTCTTTTATTTCTCACTTATTTAACGGAAGGTATAATAGACTGTACACATTTTCTGTTGAAAAACTCAATCAGATGAGGATTGTGGTTATTACGGAGAGATGGGGTGCTTTTCATTATTTAACCTAAGTTCAGGGGTTTTTCGTAATTTAACCTATATATACATATATATGTGTACGTGTGTTTGCTGACCTTAGAAATGGCGCCGAGCATTCCCAGGGAAACCTTGGCGGCGTTCAGCAGCGGATCTCCGCCCTTCAAATCGACAATTCTAGCAAACCCTTGTGATTCCTTCGCCGGAACTACTAGCCTCACCCCAATCACGTGGTCGTGGACTGCGCCGCCTCTTCCCCACCACGAGCTGCCGTGTGCGCCGGTGCTTATCACCCCTCCGACGCTGACGCCCTCCCAGTACGGCGCCGCCACCAGGCTCAGCCCCTCCTCCTCCACCCTGTCGATCAGCTCCCGCAGCCCGACTCCGGCGTCCGCCGTCACCGCCAGATTCGCCACGTCGACTTCGATCCCGGTGTTGTACCTCTCCGTGCTTATCAGCATTGTACTCCCCGGCGACGGGCAAGCCAGCTTCGGAATGGTGTGGGAGAATCTGGAGACGACTTTCACTTTAAGCTTCCTCCTGTTGGCATCGGCGACTGCCGACCGGAGCTCCTCCTCGGATGTGGGATATACGGCGGAGGTGACGTGGCAGTCTTTCCGGTCACTCCAGACGCCGTAGGAGTTGGAAAGCGTGCAGCCGGTTTGGGTGCACTGAACCGGGTTCGGTGGAGGCATTGCTTCTACTATAACTAGAATCATTGAACCCAATACGAGAAGGAGTGCTAACATGCGCCATTGAATTTTCTGATAATTCTTCATCAAGAATTTGTGAATTATTATTTTTTGGTGTGCAGAAATTAATTAGAGGACACTTCTAATTTAAGAGGGGTTTGGTATAAAAAGGGGGTTTGCTTTAAAGGGAAGTCAAAACAGATATAGCTTGGATTGTGTATCAAGATTTTGGACATGTTTTATAATGTTTAGATCTCATCAGTTGTATTAATTTATGGGTAAATTACCGACACAACCTGAGTTAAATGTTAAATTACGAAAATACCTCTTATGTTTAAGTAATTACAGCTGCACATTTAACTATGAAATTTCTAATACGTCTACTTTTATGGTGTCAAATTCAACAGAATCTTCTAGATTCTGTGGAATGCTCTATAATTTGTACCGTTTTCTGCTCAAATGTAGTTTCTGATGAGGCAGCACAATCTGATATTTACAAACCAAGAGACACATCTTATGATCATTTTGTTTCAATATGTGGAGCTCGAATGGGGTGAATCGGGTACAAACTGGAGAATATTCCACATAATTTAGAATATTCCACTAAATTTGACACACTGCAAAAATGAACTTGTAAGAAGATTCATAATTAATGGGTGATTGTACTTATCCAAACTATCATAGAAGTTTTCGTAATTTGACTTTACCTCAAAGGGATGACCGTAATTTACCCTCAATTTGATAAAATTGACCAATTTGGTTGACTAAGAGAGCAAACACTAACGATCTGAGTTCGATCATCTTTGCCAACACTTTCTAGGTCGAGTTCTTCGTACAATATTGCTGGTCCAGTATGCAAATATAATTTAGTTGGTTGGATTATTGAATTTAGTTGATAATAACAAGTTGTAATCTTCTTACCTGTGATAACAACTTGACAACCCCAAGTGGCCAAGTTAAACAAAAACAACAGCAGTGTTCATTTTCTGACATGAATATCCAGAAATAAAGCAAACCAGCTGGTAATAAGAGAGAAAAAGAGATACATATAGAGTATGTATGTATATATATATATATATATATATATATATATATATATATATATATATATATATATACACCAAATGGCTTTGAATGAAGTTAATTATCCAAAGAGATATTGAACAGCTCATTTTATCTCAACTTAAAAAGAAATGCAAGTCACAGATATACCACCTGAGTTTGCGTAAATTACATATTCAGTCCTCCTGAAAATAAATCATCTAAAAGACAAAAATACATAAGATTAAAAAAAAAAAAAAAAAAAAAAAAAAAAAAGAAATCCCATACATAAGACAACACAAACAGCCCCTAAGAGCGTCAACGTCACAACATACAAACCAGATCGAACAAAAGTCGCGAGAAAAAGTTCTTTCGAAGCTGAACATATATAAATTAAATCGTCATCTATTTTCTCCAGCACTGTTTTGCAGAGGCATCTTTTTTCATCCTTGGTCTCTTCTCGCCCTCCGTATTCGCGGGGCGAATTTTTTCTCTTCTCGAATAATTTCTCTTTCTATATTTCAAATCTTTACCGCTTATAGTATACTCGTTTTCCGCATCGGGAACGCTGAAATCAGCAGGGTTCCGATTGAGAGTGCAAACACCCAATTCCAGATCATCATTGTTATTACCTCTTGATTGTTGATTCACAATTGATTGTTGATTCACAAGATTACTAGGTCCCTCCAAATGTACGGTTCTAAATTCACTCTGCGGCGGACGCATTTCACCTTTAAAAAAAATTATAAAAAAAAAAAGAAAAAAAAAAGATCGTTTTCAGTATACTGTCAGTAAAGAGAAATACGAAGAAATTGAAACAAATGAAGGTGATCATTTTACCTTGCAAGTAAGGTTTCTTTGAGCTTCCACTCGGAAAATAAACACCATTGAACAACGGAGGCAAGTCCTTAGTTTGGCGGCCGCTTTGCGAAAAGAAAGAAGAGCAGAAAAATGGATCTTTCTGATTCTCGTTTACGAAACGAGGGTGGTGATTGCATGGAGAGAAGGGCTTATCAGGAAAACCATTCGAGGCAACTACTTTGTCAGAAGATGTACCTGCAGGTACAACTCCTCGATCCATCAAAGACAGTAATTGCATTGCTGGAATTGCATCATTCGAATAAGCATCTAAAGATCCTACAGGCTTAGGGCGGGACCCAATTCTCCCCTCTTCGACTTTTTTCTCACGGCCGTTGTTTATTTCACTAACGGGTTTTCCTATGTAGTAGTGGTCTGAGAATGCATGCATATCTAAGCCATTAGATTGAACATAGCGGTGGTTTTTGGTACCGTTTAGATGAAGAGGTGCATTTTTCCTTCTCGGGGGCCATAATAGATCTGCTCCTTCACTTGGTCTTGGTCCGGACATAACCGAATTCGAGGCTAATTGCTGTGTTTGTTTCTGTTGACTTGGTCTGTATGAACTGATATTATTATAATTATTACTATTATTACCCATGTCGAACTGACAGTTCACTACGTCTGGGAAATTTGGGATTCTTTGTCTGACCCCCATGTTGCCACTTGTCACGCTTGTGTTGGTGAAAGGGAAATTGGGCACATAGAGAGAAGACGACCCTCTAATAGAATTATTGATGGGCTCAGGCAGGAGATGTTTTCTTGAATTTCCGAGTGCTCTTTCACGTTGATTCTTGGCCAAAAGCTCGACTATTTCCATTGGTATATCATCTGAAGCCCCTCCGTGTTCAACATTGTTATCCATGATGTTTTGGAAAGGTTGAGGTTCGGAGATTCTTAATTGTCTTTTGCCTTCTCTAGCCATATCTTTACTGCAGGAGGCAGACATATCCTGGACGAAGGAAAAACAAATCCAACTAAAATTAGAAAAATAAAAAACGATAAGCATAATCTGCCATTAGAAAACATACAAGCCAGAAAAAAATGCGGACGTTGTTTTTGTCATCTAGAGTTTCCGATAGCATCAAAATTAATTAATAAACTAATTAATCCAAGTAATCCTCACCACTAGTCAATCTGGTACTATTCACTGGAAGTTTGAGTTGAAAGAAACTACATAGCAAAATATCATACAACTGTTTCAACTAGAGAAACAAAATTTCTATCGAACGTCCATTTTCAATCTAACGAGCGAATCATTAAAATCCAGTTTCAGTACTTACGATTGAATTTCCAGACAAGTAAGTAAATTTGCAGCATAACAATCAAGCAATTCATGAACCAAAAGAACTTATCTCACATACCAAGTTTTTATGCAGATTCAAACTCCTATTCTCGGGAATATTATTCATCAACTGCTTCCCTTGCGTCACATAAGTTTTTTCGGAAAACGACACATTCAAATCAGGGATTCCCCTATGCTGCTGAAGAGACAGTTGATTGTCAGAGTTTCTTTCGGCCTCCATAATACAGCTGTTGAGCGTAAGGTCCAACGCCACCTTCTCATGAACATTGCAATCTCCAGTGATGTTCTTTCTTGAAGACATCAAAGAAATATGATCAGACAGATCAGAGACTCTATCCATTTTTTGTCCAAAAATCGAGCTCTGAAAATACGGTCCATTATTATTAAAACTTGTCTCAGCAGCAAAATCAATTTTATGTAAATTTTCAGAGTGCACAGCATTTATCTTGGGGGGCTCTTTCGGGGAAGCTGTTCTGTTTTCAATATGGGCCCGCCTCACCTTTTTGCCGACATCAAGAGCTTTGCTTTTCTTGGGCTTGATCTGCTTAGTCTTTGCAGTTGGCTGTAAATTCAATCGAGAAGAAGTATTCACTTCTGATTCTATTTCAAAATTTTCGACTCTCCTACATGTTTTCTCTGCATATGGAATAGGGCCTTTCGATCTTTTAGCTGTGCCGATTGGATGAGTTATCTCCAGAGGTACTCTGTCTTCTACGAGACCAATCTTTCTTTTCCTCGGAGGACTTTTAGTACCTTTTGCAATGTCTGTACGAACATCTAACGCAAGATGAGGGTCTAAATCAGCTTCCATCTCAGTAGATTCAGATCTCGTTCGAAGATGCTCACTAGTCAAATTCTTTTCTTCCTCCATTATATCGGCCAACATACGTAACTTTGGTTTTCTCCTATGTGTTTCCTTTCCGGATGATGCATTTTCTGGCTCATCGACTCTTATAGAAGGATCTTCAGCTGAATATACCATGTCTGGAGCATCTACTACAAAAATCAAGAACACTTTCATCATCTTAATTTGCCACACCTATAAAACATCAAATTACAGAAAATTCGAAAATTACCAAATTACCTGCATCGTCATTATGTCTCTCTCTAATCTGTAATGATTTATTTGCTGTTATATCAGCACATGGGTTTCGATGTACATTATTCGTCATATCTGTTTTCTCACCGCTGCCTGCACAGGTATTATAAGAGTTATAGATCTAAACATGAGAAAAATGATTCAGCTACAGTATATCTTTGCTAGAAAAAATGACGGTATTATAGAGATTTGTACTTTGAGTGGCTAAAAAATTCAAAGTTAACCAATCAAAAACTACTTAATCCGAAATGCCATACGTAACAAAAACGTACATGCAGTTGCTTTATCATGTCCTCCAGTGCAACAAGGATTATACTTTACAATCTTAGTACTTGGATAGTTGTCTTCCTCCATTCTAGTGTCTCTCAACCCATGCTCATCACCTGAAAAAGTAGCCAAGAAAATACACGAACACAGATGAAAAAACAATACCATGTTATCAAGAACATACACTAATTTACGCCATCTACAATAATATTTCCTTAATGTCAGCATATATACCTATTTTTTGTTTGCTA
Organism: Erythranthe guttata; assembly: GCF_000504015.1. The sequence goes on along the minus strand of NW_012193926.1, from coordinate 1,312,605 downwards.
CGTGAGAACAAGCCATGTTTTTCTTTCTGACAAGAACTTGGACCAGCACCACCTCTATCAGACAGTAACATTTGTACTGCATTCCTCTCAGCGGCAATATCCGGAACGCAGTTTGAACACTGCCACCATCGGAAACTGGGAACAGATAATGGAGGTAGTATATCCACAAAATCATGATCAACAGCAGCTTCTGAAGCAAACGGCGAACATATCTTCCAATCGGTTTTCCTTACTCCAGCAACATACCCACTGCATCCAAAAATTGAATGCTCGTAATTACAACATATGCTTCTTACACAAGGATAGTTCAAAGAAAGAATTTTGGATAAATAGTCAACACAGAAAGCATAAATCAGTAAGAATATCATCCACTCAGGCTCTTATCCCGTGTGATATATGGTCGGATTTTAGTGTGGATAGAAATTTAAGCACACAAGTTATCGTGACATACATCCGAAAAATAATTGCCATAAAAAATGTGTTATCCAAATTCTCACATAACATACTATCATCTTTCTTCAATCGTTTGAATATTTTTAATGTCTAAGAAAGACTGTCATTTGGACATGCAAAACTGCTGATGAAACAAATTCTCCCACTCAGAAAATATCATGCACTAAGCAGAAAAGGATTCCAATTCCACCAATGATACAAGAAGTTTAAGTCTAGCAAAGCAAATATTTACCGTATAGAAAAGTGTTCGTGTGGTGTTGATTCAATCTCTTCCATTGCACAACTAATGTCTATAGCTATTGAGTTAATCTGAACTAATGATCCAAAAGATTTCGATGCAGAAGCTAGCGAATCACTTCTTCGTTGACTTTCTTCCACAGCCACAATACTCTTGTCCATGTCAAAGTAACCTAAAAACCATTGAATGAAACAATTAGTTAATCAATCATTGCAATGTCTGCACTTGCTACATGAGATTTCGATTAACACCACATGCGATATACAACGAAAGAATGGAAGTCCGAAAGTTGCAGTTATCGTATAACTATGACAAACTGTTACAATGCCAATGCAAGAGACAGAAAGAAAGACAAGAACTTACTAAAGTGTTTTTAGGACATTACTCGAACCATATATAGAAACCCTAGTTAAGAATTAAAGCAAAGACAAAGTAGCATAAAATCAAAGATTTTAATACATTTTCATACATTACAATCCAACCGTAGATAAACGCATCAAGTAGAAAGAAAACCGAGACACAAAAGGAACAACACGAAGGTAAAGTAATTTTAGGGTTTCCTTTAGGGAAAAAAAATCCTATGAAAGATACATATATCGGCGGCTCAAAAATTGACTGGAAACCCATGTATTACACTCCATCATAATTCGATGAAATGAATCCACCGATATTAATATCAATTCGTTCAATTCCCCACTTACTCAAATTAGGGTTTAATGAAAACGCTGCAATTACTTCTTCAACTTCAATAAGTATCATAAAATGATAAAAACGTCAAACGAAGATCTAAACGGAGAAAGGATATAAATAAATAAAATGAATAAAAATAAATGAAAAGACCCATTTCAGAGAGAGAGAGAGGGGTAGAGAGAGAAAGAGAGGGGAGAGAGAGAGAGGTATACGGAAAAAAAATCAGCTGCGAGTCAGCTAAGAACCTAACTCCAGATAACAAAGAGAAAACATTCACACAATCAAATAAACAAATTAAAAAAAAAAAAAAACAATTAAACGTATCAGAAAAAAAACTCACCTTTATTCGAATCGGAAAAAAAAAAAATCAGATCAAAAACCTCACTGATTGACCCAGAGAAATTCCGCCGTGGTTGGCCGAAAAGCAGTCGTCATTTGGTAGAAATGGAGCCGGAGAATCCATCTCTGCGATTATCTCGTACTGATTTGGGAGCTGATTCTGTGAATTAGACAGCGAATTTGAAAAGGAAAAGATGGAGAAAAAACCTTGGTGTTTATTTTTTTTATTTTTTTTAGGTCTGAAATTCGCTAGAGAGAGAAAAAAATGTTTTTACAGAGAGAGAAAGAAATGAATACAAAAAGATAAGAGAGAGAAAGAGAGAGTGTTGCGTGCGTAAATTTTAAATGTCAGTTTACTGTCGACGCATACGGAAAAGGGTATTTATACTCTTTTTTGTCGCGTATATAACTATATATACAGTGTGTGTGTGTGTGTGTGTGTAAGCAAAATTAATGAGAGAGGAAAATATTATCCAATCAGGATCCGCCAGCGAGGCGCCGAGATGCGATGCTTATCACCATCCCCCACTAACACTGTTTTCTGAAACCCTAGGTAGACGAGGGTTACGGATGTGGAGCACACGCGCTTCTTTGAAGGGTAATTGGGGTTGAATTGCGTTTTGCACCCCAGAATTAACAGTATTTGGCGTTTTCCACCCTAACATCTTTAAATTGGTAAATCCCATGCTTAAACTATACATCTCATGGCAAAATGCACCCTACCTCAATTTCTTGCGATAATTAACAAAAGAGAATTTATACATCGCGATATTTTACACTTTTGAAGGACTTTTCATTATTCTTTATGTTCTGTTTTCTTACTTAATATCTTTAATTATTTTACTTATATATATATATATATATATATATATATATATATATATATATATATATATATATATATATATATATATATATATATATATATATGTTTGAAACACAAATGATGATTTATTTTATATGTTTTGCATCGAACTAAAAAATGTATATATAATTTCTTATTTTGATTCAATTTCAATTCTTCAAAATAATTCAAAATTCCTAATTTCCATAAAATTAATATTCATTACCAAATTAAAAATATAATAAGAATTGTAGGACTTTAATATTATTTTTAAACTCTAGTTGATAGAATTAAATGGATTACTTATAAAGCTTTAAATTGTTATTTTAAGAAGTTAAAATATCTTTGATATATTGGTTCTTTGGGCTAAAATCTCATAAGAAATTAATGTAGGGTGCATTGTGTCATGAGAAATATAAATTAAGGGTGGAATTTGCCAGTTTTGAAATGTGAGGATGCAAAGCGCCAATTAAGGTTAATTATGGGGTGCAAAACGCAATTCACCCGGAATTGGGCAACGGCTGGCGCGTCAAAGGATTGGTTCACGCACTTATATGGGATGTGATAGGTGCGTGGCTTCACGAGTATGGAAAGTGAGAGTGGTGGAGTTTTTTAGCATGGAAAAAAGGTAACCCTAAATTTGTGTGGTAATAAAGAAGGGAAGTAAAGGTAGGGCCTAATGCCTGAGACCCATTACAGTGTGTGTTGTGTGTGTGTGAGGGAAGGTGGGTGGGTGGGTGGGGGCAGGGTGGGGGGTGGGGTAAACTTACCAAAACAAATTGCATAAAATTAAATGTAGGTTTTCATTTTATTTTTAATTTTTATTATTTTTGGAGAAAGAAATTAAATGTGGTTAGGTAGGAATAGGATTGTGTTAGGGTTTTTTTGGTTGCATATATAGCATCTAGCAATTGAATACATGTCAAGTAATGAAACATAAATGGGATTTTTTTACAAAAAAAGAATTGCAATTACATATGTTTATGCAATAGTCGCACTAGTCTGTAAATTGCACGAGAGGTGTAAATCGTAATATAGAAGTCGTGTGCGACGAATTCGGCGTAGAAAATGCTGACAAGAGGGTTCGAACTCTTGTCGCTCGTAGTTGTGTTATATTTACTTCACCGACTATATCGCCCTTTTGTAGCGAAATCGTGTGTATTTTTCAATTAGAATCGTTGATTTTATTGTGAATTATATATGTATTATCGGTCATTCATAAATGCATACATATGTTTACTCAATAGTCGCAATAGTCGGTAAATTGCACGAGAGGTGTAAATCGTAATATACAAGTCGTGTGCGACGACTTTGACGTAGAAAATGCTGACAAGAGGGATCGAACTCTGGTCGTCGTTGTGTTCTATTTACTTCACCGACTATATCGCCCTTTTGTAGCGAAACCGTGTGTATTTTTCAACTAGAATCGTCGATTTTATTGTGAATGGTATCGGTCATTCATAAATGCTTAATTCGAGTAACCTAATTTGTAATTTCCTTCGATTTGATTACCTCATAGTTTATTTTTCACAAGCAAATGTTATAATGTGTATATTAATTAATGAAATATATATACATATATATTTTTGATGAAAAATATATATTGTCTCTGTAATAAAAGAAAATGCAACCACAAAAATAATAGATAAAATAAATATTTATAAAATTATGTATGGAATTTATAAATACACGTTTGTGTAAGTATATAATTCGGTGGACGTTGAATAGGATATACGTACACATGCATGCAAAAATGGTCTTCAACGCATATATATTATAAGGTCAACGTACGTCAAAAACCCTGCCCATGCATGCACTAACTAAAAATTGTATAATTAACTAATTATTTATTTTATGTGAATTGAACTGGTAAATAATATACTATTACTCGACCTTATCTTCTTCGTCTTTTTTCTTACAGAATATTATGCAATTATTAAGACAAATTATAATTCATAGAAATCTAATGTAGAAATTAGAAGAATAGCACATCTGCGTTGGCTGTAATTAAATTAGGGTTTCTTTTATTAATTAAAAAAATCTAGATGGGCTCTATTGTTGTACTTATGTTTAATTAAATGTGATAATCTTATTAATTCGTAATTGGGAATTAGAGAGGTGTAAAATAAAGAGTTCCAAATTTATGAATTTTAGTGTTGAAAAGACAAAGGGTAATTTAGTCAATAAAAACCTTCTACACATGAATATATAAATTTATTTATAATTAAACAAACGAGCCGATTTCGAACCTAATTTAGTTGTTTTAACGAATTGTAGTCCAATTTAACGAGCTCGAACTTTTCGAGTTTGATATTTTGAGCTCGAGCACGCTCGAGCTAGAGCCCATTTGTGTGTGTGTGTGTGTTTTCATAATTTTTATAGTTTTTGAATATTTTATTAAGATTATATTGTGCATTTACAATTTTGTTTCTCCAAAAAAAATAGCACATGCTTTGAACGGTGGGATTTAATAAATGGCCAACATCTTTGAATTAAATGTTTGTAATTATTGAATGGGGCACCAATAAATAAAATAGTGCATATTTTCTATTCTTTATTCTTTTAGTGTCCTTCATTCAATCTGGGTCATGATTGAAATAGGAATATAGTTTTTTTTCTCATATGATATTATTGGGTCTTATACAAATGTTCTATATGCTTAAAAGTAACATATGGGGTGTATGAGATGCTACATCGATCCGATGAAAAGTATCCGATGATTTTGTACAATAAATTTATAAAATTAACTACAGTAAATATACATACACATTGGTGTGTTTTATTACAAAATATAGATCAATATAGTGCATGATTAATTAATGTATTTCACTGGAAGTAGCATCTACAAAACATAACTTCTGGTTATAAGTTATTTTCAGTCGGGAATCAGGATTCCGAAAAGGTGAAATAGAAGTTTACGGAGGTTTGGGGACAATACCCGATTTTTTTAGAGGTATATACACAAAATAATCCAAAATGAGTAAATATTTATAAAATTTAATTAAAATAGTATATATTAAAAAGTACATGGTCTACTCAAAAGATATTATCACTAAAACTCATCAAAAGTACATATTAAGTAATGTAGGTAGGTGAGTGTTCAGGGTTGCTAAAAATAAAGGAAAAATGTGTGAACATATTGACATTTTTGGATAGAATAAAAATTATATTGCATAAATAGTAAAAACTTTAATCTCTTATAATTATTTATTTATCATCATTCTTTTTGTTGTTTCTAATTATTTAATAGGGATTAGGGACTGAGATTGTAAAATAAAGTGTGATATGATTATTTTTTTATATATATAATTAAATTAAAAAGTCAAGATACTATTTTTCAATAGGGGCAAACTCCAATTATTACTATTATTTATTCATTTTTTTTTACAAAAAAATAACAAGCAAAAACTTTATTAACAAAGAAATTATCATCTCATATATATATATATATATATATATATATATATATATATATCATATACTCCCTGATGTGTTTTTTGCTGGTTTGAATTTAGAGATATCAACCAGGTCACCAAATAGCTTATCCTCGGGCTTCGACGGCTTTCCGGGCCCCACCGAAACCGAATAAGAAGAATGTCTATTACCATCGACAGATAATCCAGACATATTTTGCTCAAGAAACTGCCCATTTTGGTACTGTTCACTTTGGTTGTTATAACCATAGCCATAACCATAGTTATATGGGTTGCCATACATTTGTTGAGGATATGTATAACCCATCATTTGGTTGGTCTGCATAGTTACCTGGTTGTTAGTTGCCGCCACATGGCCGCCAGTGATTGGCTGAGAGCCACCGACTAGTACTCCTACTTGCGATTCTTGATGATGCGTATAGGCCGACTCAGACTCGCTGTTGTCTGGTTGAGCTTCCCATGGGGGAGGAGGTAGTGAGCTTCCGCTACTACTTACGGCACCTATAAACGAAATTTATAAAAAATAAAAAAATAAATAAACCAGAGAACAAAGATTACAATAATTTCTAATTAATAATTTCAAGACTCAATTTATTCTTTAAAAAACAGAAAAGAGAAAAAAGAAAAAAAATAACCAACCGTAAACGGGCGAGGGTGGCTGCTGTTGCTGGGGTATCTGACTGTTCCAGGGATTATGCGGTGATGCAATAGGGCTCGGTGGCTGTGAGTCCAGCGGTGAATTGAAGCCGTCTCCACTCAAAAGATCTATATTATTGGAATCACCTTTTGTTGGAGTTGTCATTTGACCGTTATTAGTTGCTGGAGGAGCCAAGAGCAATAACTGTGTCCCTACACTATTGCTCGACGAAGATCTGTAAACGAGAAAAAAAAAATTATAAAATTTATACATTTCACGTTTTAATTAGAAAATCGGAAACTTACCCTTCTTCTGACTGTTGATCGATGGTGTCGATAAGAAGAGAGTCAATATCGACCAAGGATGGAGCAGCTCCCGGTTTTATTATATCCTCGACAAGTTTAGATCCAGAGGAAATAGATTCGTGTTTAGCCAGTACACGTTGCAAGTCGTCGTTTAGTGCTAGCCCTTGAGATAATAGTGCTTCATCCCTACATCACGAAAGCATTTCAAGTCTAATTATTAATTAAGGCTGTTTATTTAACCTTGTAATTCCTTTTTTGCCCTCAATAGAACTCACTTCCATTTGATTAGAAATCTTTCAACACAATTAGGAACCTTACAAAAAATACAGAGGACTTTGGGAAAGCTGCATAAATACAAAACGTAAATTTGGAAGATTTCGAAGTAAAAACAAGGCCTTACGTAGTTGAGTTAACGAGGTGTACCACGTTACGTTTAAATGTACGACACTGTTCCACCAGATCAACAATTGTCTCCTGCTTGATTCCCTGCCGTTCGAATAAGAAAATGATCACATTTTATCAGTAAAAAAATGTGAAAATTCATCGATGACATTTTGGTCAATCTTGTAACAAAAATATTCGGATCCCAAAATTTCATAACCAATGATACCTCTTTGTTATCAGGATCTAAGGCATTCAGCATTTCTGCAAGGACATCCATAATACCGCGCGCATTTTCAATTTCTGTCATGCTGACATTAAGAAAAATGACCATAAAAAAACAAAGATAAAAAACATCAAGAACATAAAACCAATAAACCAAGAAGTCGAGAAGCAGCCATAGTTTCTGAAAATCAAACTCTAATTTGACATGCTGGCAACCATACAAATCCACAAAAAAAAAAAAGGAAATTTAATGTTTCAATACAGAGAAATTGTACCTCAAAGTTGGAAATTCATCTTCTCCAGACGAGTCAACTGGTCTAGATTCGGGAGTACGAAGATGTCTTGGATAAGAAGTCAAAGGATGTGTTTGTGGAGGTGTGAAAACAGGCGCTGATGTGTCAGGTCTCCGAGGGAAAACTGCCCCAAGACGCTGACAAAAATGCCATAAAATCACAGAAACGCAAATAAATAAGCATCGTCATTGCAAAATTAAATAAGTGAAAAAGATTATTAAAATGTGATACCAATAATTCTTGGTAAGCTATAAAATATTGGGGATATCTTGCCCTTGGTCCTCCAAAAGCTTCTTGCCACGTATCTATTAGAATTAATATCTTCTCTTTCACACGAAACTCCGGCTGCAATAAACGAATTTTTAGTCACCAAAAAAATTCGGCGAAAATATGTGTAAAATTACAAACGAAGAGTAACCACAATACATGAATTAAACAATACCTTCTTTTTCACAATTCTCACCATCTCGTGGGGTAACTCTTTCTCGGCAACGTGCATGTGGATAATATCACTGCAGTTCTTCACAATGGTCTCTAATAGCTACAAAACAAAAGAGAAACATGCAACTTTAGTCATCAAAACATTGACTAGGTCAATGCAAAATAAACGGTCCATGAGCTAAAGTTGAACCGGAAATCATCATTACCCAAATTAAAAACCACAAAGATATAAATTACAAAAGTTCATCCAAACGCATCTCGTTTGAAGATAGACAAATCACTTAAAAAAACTAATCTCAATTGGATTCGTCGTTAACATCCCAATTTTGACAAACTGTTTAAGGAACTTGATTGAGTTTTTATAACATTGATGCAGAATGTCAACATTTGTTTGCAGTTCAGTGCTGTTATAACTTCTCCCTTATTCGATTACTCTCAAATCATTCCACACAATCCATTATAAAAGTACGTATACGCAATAAAAATCGAACGGCATACATACATGCGTCTTCGAGAAAGACAATTCAAGCTTACTGTTAAGGCAAGAATCTGGACTTTTGAGCTTTTGCTTCGAATGCGCTTCTTTATACCTCTTACAACGTCTTTTGCTTGTCTGAAGAAAAAAAAAAAAAACTATGATTTTTGATCCTCTGTTTCAATAAAAATTAAAAAATAAAATCAAAAAAAAATGTATTTATATATGTAAATTAGCAAAAACAGAAAATTACGCAGGATCGTGATTGCAGATATCACAGATCTCGATGTTCATCGCCCAATCTGGTCCGATCAGCATATCGCTCGTCGCTCTTTCAACCATCGGATTCACCATTTTTTTCTTCCTCTCCTATTTCAGAAACCCTCGCCGGAGGTAAATCTGAAATAGCAATCGGAGTTGTTCCCGGTGGAAACTTCTACAGAAATTCAACGATTAACCCCGGGAATTGAGCTGTAAACTGACTCATCAACGATTGATTAATATCAGAGGAGAATTTCAATCTCCGTACAAGATGCTTACGACCCTAAATCATCACGCAAATGCAAATGATTAATAAAAAAAAATTAATGATGATTTTGAAAAGAAAATCATAAACAAACAATTATGCCATACAATTAGGATCGGAATTTTCTGTTAAGAACTTTGTTTAATTTTTTACTATGCTTAAGTAAATTATTTTTTATATATTATTTTGGGAAAAATGCAGTTTTCATCCATTAAGTTTGCATTGATTCTACATTTGGTCCCCCTATTCTTAAAAAACACATTTAGTCCCTCATGTTTCACAAATTCAACACTTTTAGTCCATGTCGTCAATTTTCCATTAAAACTAACGAAAACAAGCGTGTTCCCATCAGTTTCTTAACTGGAAAACTAACATTAAATTGACGGAAATGACAAAAAGTGTTAAGCAATGTTTGGAAGCGTTTTGGAACTTATTTTGATTTCATTTTGAGGAAATATGTTTTGGGGAAAGAATTTGAGAATGAAAGTAATGTTTGTTTATATTTTGGAAGGAGACAAAATACACTGTAGCAGTCACATCATGTTTAAAAGTGTTAGAAAAAAGTATTTTAGAAGAAAAAAATTGAAAGATGAAGTGATATTTATTTGTTTTTTAGTGAAGACATTTTTTTAGTGTAGCAGTCAAATCATTTTACTGTAGGAGTCACATCATGTCTGAAGGAGAGAAACTTTTGAGATTGTTTTGAGAAAATTATTTGAGAAGTGTAATAAATGTAATTTTGTTTTTGGGAATCAATGAAAACAAAATAAAAACACTACCAAACATGGGGGACCAGACGTGGAAATAGTACAAACTTGAGGGGTCAAAACTATAATTTTCCCTATTATTTTATTATTTTTTTAATTAATAATATATCAAATCCAGTTTCTAATTATGATTAATAACGTAGTTGAACCCGGGAACGAATTTACTATTATAATATCGAATTTATGAAATGCGTGCCAATTCTCCATCAGGTTTATTAAATAATAATATCCTGTGGTAAGGCACACCGTAACAGCGAAACACCCTCGTTTTACGTGCCATCGAAATCAAGTATTTTAACTATTTTTATCTTCTTGTACAGAAAGGGATAGTTAAAAGGGGCCCCACACATTTTTCGCCACGTCACCGCCCCGCTTTCCTTAATATAGATCCGCGTGCCCCCGCCACACCGAGTCAATAGTCTGGAAAAAAAAAACAGAAAAGCCAAGGCGTAAATTAGCAGAAGCCAGTGACAAATTTCGTGAAACTCGCTAAAATGCACGGAGGGAATGCTTCTGGATCATCATCACCAGCTGATCGCAGGTTGAGCGCTCTCGTTCGCCATCTCGAAGGATCCTCGCGTGACGGCATCGACGCCGGAAACCACTCCATCGCCGCCGCACCAACCTCTGGCTCTTATGGAGGCCGAAATTCTGTCTTCGATCATGTTGTTATGGGGCCTGAAGATCCTATTCTCGGCGTAACTCTCTCTCTCTCTCTCTCTCTCTCTCTCTCTCTCTCTCTCTCTCTCTCTCTCTCTCTCTCTCTCTCTCTCTGTGTGTCTCTCTCTCTCTAAAATTTTCAAGCGGTGTAAATTTATCGTAACATTAAAATATACTTACGCGAACAGTTGATACTTCAAAACAAAGAGGAGCTTAGAAATTAATTAAACCTTTTATAAATTTAAATCAATCGTGTTTGTTGATGATCTCCAACCTCGATCCTTGATTCTCGTGTGTGTGCGCGTGTGTGCGCGCGTGTGTGCACGCGCTTGAGATGATTTCGTGATGTTACAAAGACTGTTCTAGTTTAATTCTGTTATTTCCTTTTGGGGAAGAGGTTTTAATTTGAATATTTTAGATGATATATAGTGCTATTTATTACAGAATTTTGTATGTAGGATTTAGCAATTGAAAGTGAAAAGGAAATCTATATTATATGCATTTGTTTCGTTGTGATGAGTATCTTTCGTAAAATAACTATTGACGAAACAAATTTAGATTATATGGAAATTTAGTAGTCGAAATTCCAATTTATTCTTCCTCGTTGTTTAAGTACGAAAATATGACGAAAATATGAACGCTCCGTGAAACTTTTGAATAAATAGGTCACTGTTGCATACAACAAAGACCCGAGCCCTGTGAAGATGAATTTGGGAGTTGGTGCATATCGAACAGAGGTGAAGATTCTTTCGAACTTAATTTAGATTATAGTAATATTTTATCAGTAGCTTGATTTGTATACATTTTGTCTATACATCTTCAGGAAGGAAAACCTCTTGTTTTGAATGTTGTGAGAAGAGCAGAGCAGATGTTAGTGAACGACAGGTACGAATAGCTTTCTCGTTATTACAGTATTTTGGGATAATGAAGATTTATCGAATTGGTTTTTGAGGTTGAATTATGTGCAGCTCTCGAGTGAAGGAGTATCTTCCGATCGTTGGATTGGCAGATTTCAATAAATTGAGTGCCAAACTCATACTCGGTGCTGACAGGTAAATGTTGTTTTAAACATGACAGTCGTTGTCAAAACGCCTAAAATAAATGGTGTGTTCGTTAAATATTTCGTTCTTCGTTGCTTTGTACATAGTCCTGCAGTACAAGAAAACAGGGTCACTACTGTTCAGTGCTTGTCTGGTACAGGCTCGTTGAGGGTTGGAGCTGAGTTTTTAGCTCGACATTATCACCAAGTAAGTCTATATATTCTCCGTTTTTCCATCTATTTTGTCTTTTCTCAATAGCAACAGCTTGCATATTCAGCTAAACTACCTTTGTGGCATTTGCAGCACACTATTCTAATTCCACAGCCAACGTGGGGAAACCATCCAAAAGTGTTTGGTTTGGCAGGATTGTCGGTAAAGACTTACCGCTACTACGATCCATCTACTCGTGGACTCGATTTTGAAGGTTTCTATAATTTTTTTGAAGTAAAATATCAAGATTTTCGTTAGAGGGATTTGCAATATTTTATAATTTTTTTTTATTTATATTTTTCCTACAGGCTTGATGGAAGACCTTGGATCTGCACCTTCAGGAGCGATTGTGCTTTTTCATGCATGTGCTCATAACCCAACCGGTGTTGATCCTACTGCTCAACAATGGGAGCAGATTAGACAGCTGGCAAGATCGAAGGCTCTGCTACCCTTCTTTGATAGTGCTTATCAGGTAAATTGAACTGTAGCTTCATTAATAGCTTCTGAATCTTAATTAGCGATTTGGCTAATCCGTTGAGTATCGAACATATATATATGTATTGATTTTCGAAGTCGAAATGTTGTAGGGTTTTGCCAGTGGAAACTTGGATACAGATGCACAGTCAGTTCGGATGTTCGTAAAAGATGGGGGTGAATGTATTGTGGCTCAAAGCTTTGCGAAAAACATGGGGCTTTATGGGGAGCGTGTCGGCGCCCTAAGCATTGTTAGTGCTTCGATTGCTCGTATCTCCTATGGTCCGATGAGATATTGCAAGTTAAATAAAATGCTAATTTCTTTTATTTGTTTTTTTTCAATTTACAGGTTTGCCGGAACGCTGATGTGGCAGGCAGGGTGGAGAGCCAGTTGAAATTGGTTATAAGGCCAATGTATTCGAATCCTCCCATTCATGGAGCATCCATTGTGGCAACAGTCCTCAAGGACAGGTATTACATGTTTCTCTATATTCACATTTTTCTTTTAATATTTTGTAAAAGAATAATAAACATCACGTAAAACGATCAAATTGATAAAGAATGATAGATACCCGAATTTCCTATTATAAAATCGATAACAATACCTGCAGAAATATGTTCCAAGAATGGACGGTTGAGCTGAAGGCTATGGCCGACCGCATTATCAACATGCGCACGCAACTATTCGACGCTTTGCGTAGTAGAGGTAATTATTATTACATATAATGCCGTCTTTTCTTTCCTTTTTGAATATTTTTTTCTTCACTTTTCATCTTCGTACATCGGCAGGCACACCTGGCGACTGGAGTCACATTATCAAGCAAATTGGGATGTTCACATTCACTGGACTTAACTCGAAACAAGTAGCCTTTATGACAAAGGAATACCACATCTACATGACCTCCGACGGGTACAATAATTATTAATCGGAAACTCTCTATATATAATATACATTTATATTTTAATCTAAACCGTGTCGTATAATTTTGTGCAGGCGAATTAGTATGGCTGGTCTGAGTTCAAGGACAGTGCCACACCTTGCAGATGCAATACATGCTGCTGTTACAAGACTTGCCTGAGAGTGTTCTTCAACACTCTGATTTTATTTCTATCTTTTTTTTTTTGTGAAAAATAAATGACGTGGACCAAACACTTCCTAGGGCATAATAAGGTTCTGTAGTATCAGGTTATTTGTACTTCTTCATAGCTAAATAAATTTATATGTTTTATTTTAATTTATAATTTATAATTTATTTTTCTCTTTAGTTTATTTTAATTTTACAAATATCCGAAACAAATATCGTATTTAAATTTGTAGATTTACTATTTTAATTTTATAACTTTGGAATAAAAGGACTATAAAATAATTAATAAAACCAAATTCATACATCTCAAGAATAATAAATTCATATATTTGCAACTAATGTTTTTGCAAAGTAGAAATCAATGACTAATACCATACATATATATTTATACTGAATCAGACAAAACATAGATTGACTTGCACAAATTTTAAAGATTATTAAGAAATTACACTACCTGCAACTCTTCAGCAGATAAGAAGAGGGGCTCGAGAAACTTGTACTGCTCGATGATTTTCCGGTTTCCTTCCCGGGCGTTCCACATTCGCTAAAATCAAGAGTCCGTCTCTCCGTCTGTAATAATGTCCAAAATTAAATCACTCGACTTTAACACTTCAATAATTAACGATAACAATAAAAATGCGGAGAAAGTCGATACCATGAAATTTGAAGCCAAACTTGAATCATGTTGTTTCGGAGAGTTTGGACTGCAATTGTTGTTCTCCTTTTCTTCTTCTTCCTGATTTACGGAGCTTTTCCCCATCATTATTGTTTCAGGAGTATCACCTCCCATAACATCCTGTGCATCAGCTAAAGCGCCAGCTGTCTGCTCGCCTAATTGCTTCATTAACCCAATGGCATCATAACTTCGGTCACCTGGGCTCAGAAAGTAACCGATGTCCTACACAATAACTAACTTTAATAAGATACGATGCACCAAAGGAAATAAAAAATAATAATTCTTTGACCAAAAAGATTTCAGAAACCTCGATTGTTATATCCGTATCGACTCTTGGCCCTGGCACAAAAGTGTTGATAAACCAAGGTGACTTCCACGGTGAAGGAGATTCCAAACTCCTCTTAAACGGCGTCTCCGTAAATCTGGAAAAAAAATGATCGTAAAAAGAAAAGATAATGGATTTAGAAACAGTGAAACACCATTTAAACTACAGAGGGAAATGGGAAAATTGGAATAAGCAGCCACAGTTGACTTACATGCTATTGCTTTCAGAAGCAACACCTTTTCCAGAACTTTCGATTTTTTTCTCCAAGGGAGTCGAGACCAAATTAGTCCCATCCTTCTTTGCGCAAGGCCGAGGAGAGCAAAGAACAGAAAAGCACGACTCGGCGGAAGACAAAACAGCTCCGTTCTTCGATGCAGCGTCGAATCTTCGAGCGTACCGATTCCCAAGAGCTCTGGCACTTAGACCGAGTGCTCTATCGGTCTTAATTCCGAAACGGTCCGGGGAAAAGAATATGATGTCATTCGTATTGTGGTCAACAAGAACTCCTGAAAGCTCTTTTGCCTGCCAAAGTGAAACAGTACCAGATTAGATTTGAAAAAACTTCACCAATGTGAAAAAACCCTGTATATAGATTTTTGAGAAAGCAATAAGTTATTACTTATTAGTTAGTAAGCAAAGAATACTTGATGTTTTTTTGATTCGATTATTCATTCTGCAACAAACTCTGGATTCAGCAGTTATTTGCATTGGTAAGATAACGAATATTCTGAGAGGGACCCTATTACATTACCAGTGGAGAGAAAAATTGCGAGAGTACTTACTGTTTCTATTGAATCATTATCTCCACCCTTGGTTCTGACATCTGCAACAGCAAGTTCATTTGTCTTGTTCAAACACACAGTGCCATTTAACTCATTCGATGAAAATTTGCTTTCTGAAACGATCATGCTCCCATTGCTCTCGTTTGCCGCCTGTCCACAAGGAGTTGCATTTTCTTTTTCAGTACAAGACGCTCCAAAGTTTCTTTTGTTGGGAGATAATGACAGCACTTGTCCTTCTTCGTCTATAAGTTCATCAAACATAACCTCTAATCGGGAAAATTCATTGGTTGGATTGGAAAATGACCCTTGCTTTAAGCAAGCTTCAAGCTTCTTTTCACCTCTTTTTTCTGACAAAGGAGACAGCAAATCACGGTGTCTTTTCTTAAGTATCGATGGTGTGCCTGTAAAAGTTTTTGCAGCAGTTTTTAGCACAGCATCGGGGCTATTATCACCTCTAGATGGGGAATCCCACAGCTTGAATGGAGTCATGGATGACATCATCAGTTGGCGGATGCCGAGTGGACTGTATTCTTGATGCATTTCACTGCCTGATTGTATCAGATCACAACTGAAAAAGGGTATATCCAAACTTGGAAAACGAGGAGGCTCGTAGAACAAAGCTCCAGAATCATTCTGCTTTACAGTTTGAATATCTTTATCCATGGAAGAACAGCACTGTGAATCACTGGATGGTGCCAAGACAAAATCATTAGCCATAACTTTCTTTGGCGATTCCTTTGCCTCATCGGAGTTATCTACACGGAGAGAGCAACCAGAATCCTTGGAATAGATAAAGTCATTGTGTGAACTTGGTGGAATAGGCTCCTCTTCATTCAGCTGTGAATAACTATACTGATTTGGATTCATATTGAACATGAACGAACCCTCGACTGTTTGAAGTTCAGTAGGGAAGGACTGAGGTTGAGCGAACGAATTGACCAGCATATCTGATGGCATATAACAAGATTGTGAAGCAAATTTCCCATCTTCAGTAATCTGGAAATTCGAACAATTATGAAGCAATGAATCTGCAGGTCCATTAATGTTGCTGTTAACATTTTCCGAGGGATAACATCCGCCATTGTCAGCCTCAGGGTATACCATCCTGCAGTCTGAAGTAGTACCCTCAACCATGTTTACCATGGAAGTACAAGCATCTAATGCAGCAGAAGACTCTTGCCGAAAGGGTACTGCTCCATGGTCGTCTTGGCCACTTATTGATGGCAAGAAAACTCCAGGTGACTCTTGCCCTAGATCAAGCAAAGACAGGTCAGGTAGCTCATTCGGATTCAGTTGCCAATCTTTCCCTGCAAAGGCCCCCCAATCTACAGAGAAATCATGTTCAAGGAACTTGTCATTCAGTTCACAAGGTACTTCTGATGGCGCAAACGTAGCTTCTTGATATGTGGGACGATAATCTTCGGAACAAGGAATAGAACTTGATTCTTCGATCGCTCTGCAGTCCCCTGTGTGATGTGCAACTGTGTTGTTGTTTGTAGATTGAGACAAACCGGCAAGAGTCGAACCTTGACTGCATTCAGAAGCTTCCTCCACTTCTGCTTCACCTTTAACAACAGTATTGTCTTCACTACTTTGTTGTGCCTTAGAAGAAGAGGAAGCTGCCGAATGATTAGGATGGCTAACGGGAGGCAGACCTTGGAACTGTGAGAGCAATCCTGAAGCCAAATACATGTCCAGTTTCTTTTTGACAGAACTATTCCAATGGTTTTTTATTGCATTGTCAGTTCTGGTGGCACACGTGGGCAACAAAAACAATCAAAATGAGAAATAGCCCGGGGAACTAGCATATAAATATAGACATAAAAGGCAACTAAAATAAATTCATGTACCTCCCAGGCAAGAACTTAGTTAACTCTGCCCACTTGTTTCCATACATTTGATGAGCTTGAATCAAAGCCAATTCCTCGTCTTGTGTCCAAGCTTCTTTGTTTATGTTGGGATTAAGATGGTTGTGCCACCTGAAAATTTTGATAATGTATAAGGCACAATTATTGATTAAGAAAAACTGAAAAGGATCTGTAATACTCACTCAGTATCTGAAACATGAAACTTATTAAGTTATTTCCGGAAAACATAAATGTAAAGTGTAAACTACAGATTTCAATAGTACCTTTCTCGACATTGCTTTCCAATACGCCCAGGAAGATGCTGTGAAATCGTAGACCACTTTTTTGGCCCATATCTTTCCACCAATTCAATCATTATTTCATCCTCCTGGTCACATACCAAAAGAGTAATTAAACGGGATCCCGCTATTTTATGAAAGAAACAAATGAGGAGGTAAATGTATCATAAAATGGATACCAAACCCAGCACAAAATAAGAAATGGCTAACCTCTTTCGACCATGGACCTTTGACAAGATCCGGATTAAGAACCTTCTGCCACCTATGTAAGCACTGTACATCTGTTCGATCCTTGAAACACTCCGCTAAATAAGCACAATATGAATCCAATCAACAAGTTAGATTTTGAGCTATTGAATTTGTATTAAAGATTGGCAACTCATCTGATCTGCAGTAAAATGTATTTATGGTGAATAGATAACTCTGTAGAGGCCCTGGCTTCTACAGAAAGCGATTTGTTAATATAATGTTTTCTTTTACATTCAAAATGTGATCCTACTTACCAAACAAATCCGACATGATTTGACCCCTCTAATACAAATTTTCTTCTCCTAAAATACAAACAAGCATGACTTGTTTACTTCCATTCTCTATTCGCTATCATAAAACAACATAAAGGTGAGCCAAGTATAGCTGCATTAACAATGCATCGGAAAACACATAATGCTTTTCCGGTATCAAAAGCATGTAAAAGAATGCATTCATTTTTGTAAATATTTACTAGGCACCCATTAAATTGTAGAGACCGACAGGCATGATATGAGGATATGTGGTGTTAGGAATACTAAGAGAAATTAGAGAACATGTGAACATATTTCTCGTTAAACAAGCAATAGAACATAAAGAGCCTAAATTCATTTCTCTACCTATCTTTTTCCAGTTTTTTCCTTTGAAGCGTTCAACAGCCATTCGCAATATCTCGTCCTGTAATAAAACAACAAAACAATTATTTAGAACCACAAATTACCAAATTCTCATTTTCACAACCAAATGTAAATGAAAAATGGATAAACTGACCATCACATGTTATGGATAAACCTTCTAAACATATTCTCACAGAAATATACAATTATGAAAACACGATTTCCGGATTCGGACAGATAATTATGAACTAAGGAAAAGATTCAAACCAACCTCTTCCGCGGTCCATTGTCCCTTAGTGGAACGCCGTGTAGGGCCACTTGTCCTCCTGCACAAATAAGTATGAAAAGGTCATACATTATGTAGCACGAGTAAATGTGTTTTACTTTGTGTGCTTTGTTATGACTTTGAATTGAATGAAGGAAAGAAGACTCTCTAATTCTTATCCGAAAAAAGTTCGCGAAACTAAAAAAATGTAAACGGCAGTGCGGCATCATATTTTTCGAATATTGCAGCACTCCTAAAATGTAATGTAACCCAGTTAACAAACAATACTAGTATCAAAATAGAATGGATGGAAGCCTAAACATGTTACATACTACATTATAAAACAAGATATGAAATAAGCAATGCGAATAGTTGTGTTCTATGTCTTCGAAAAGATTACCCATGTAAAGGTCGAGCTCTTGGTACACTGTTTCTGACACCATCTGATTCAGTGGTTTGGCTTGTCTTATCACTTTCCATAATTTCTTGACAAAAATCTGCATAGGCCAATACGGAGATGTAGGCAATGTTCTCCAAGAGGTCTTCCCCAAATCATTATATGCTACCCGATAATGAGGTAGGCACCGTCCCAATCCAGTATGAAATCAATGACTAAGAGTATGGAAGTCAAACAACACAAATGTCAGGATGTGTACAAATAAAAATGCAGATATGCAAGCAATAACTAGCATGAACAATCACTCGGGAACGACCCACTTTCTTCAATACTTAGTTCAGATATTATCTCAATAAATCAATCGTCAAGAAAATTAGAAAATCATTATCCCCTTTGGAGAAAGAAATCAAACGAAACAAGAAAATAAGAGGGGAACCACCTAATTTCCTATCCAATGCCCAAAAAATGTTCTGGATTGAGAGTAAAGGCCGATAAAAAATTGATATATTTTTTGAAACTCACCTTACCCAAGCAAATAATTTAAAAATTCGATATTCTGAGGGCAAATCAAACGGGCAATTGAACAAGTCAATGGAGAAAACAACTCAACTCAACGAAAAGGTAAAACAGTAAAAAAAAAATTGAATGAAAAGATTAAAAAAGCAAACCAGACTCAGAAATCTCAAATTAAATTCCATCTTAAATTAGGGTCCCAAACTCATGCGCCTCCTAATAACACCACGGAGTTATTCAAATGAGGGGGAAAACGAAGAACTTATTCGAATGTCATTTTCCAAAATTGAATTGACAAATAAGAAATTAAAATCGAAAGGAAGAATCAGAAACTCACCCAGCCGAGCTTGACGATTTCCAATCGGACAACAGAAATACAATTCCGACCGATCAAATCAACCCGCATTTGCAGATCGAAAAGAAAATTCAGATATATCTGTACGTACAACAACAGTAGAGAAACAAAAGGATCTGCTGATGTTCGGCGAATTCGGAAAAAAAAAGTAAGCGGATGTCAGTGTGTGTACTGTGTGTTCTAGAGAGAGAGAGGAGAGAGAGAGAGAGAAGAAGAAAAAAAACAACGGTACAATGAAATTCAAAATAAAGAGGGATTTTTTTGTTCAAACCCTGAAGAGAAACTTTCGGACAGGTAGGAAATTACTATATAATGCCACGTG
>NW_012193926.1:1277963-1292344 GCF_000504015.1 Erythranthe guttata | reverse complement strand
TTCGGGAATGTTCGGGGAGCCATGTCACCCCATAGCTCTTTGTTGTCTTCACCACCTTTCTGAAACCTATAGTCCGTTAGAAACCTATCGGAATAACGTATCCAATTCATTATCCCATTAGAGTTTCTGACTACGTTTCAGGGGACTAAGTGTAATTATCGATACCATAGGGACCTTACAGTTATTTAAGCTTACCTCAGGGGGTGTGTGTAATTTACCCTAAAATTTAAATATTTTCTTTTCCTACAAAATCCCACTGTCGGATTATTTGGAAATTTTTTAATTCCATTTTCTTAAATTACGAAAATTTTGAATACTAGTTAATGGGTATTTGATTGGGTCAATTAGGCAGCTTGAGTCGAATTGACGGGAGGCCCAATAAATAATGAGAATATATAAATGGGCAAAGACGGTCGATTAGGGAAAGCCCAATGACACGAGGTGACGAGCTGACTAAGAAGACGATGGAAAGACTGATTTTAAGATATTCTTCGAGATTACGACATTTCACAAATTAGGGGCGATCTATATAATATATAAAGACAAGGTACACAATTGATGTTTTCACATCTCCAATTTTGACCCCACATGTATTTCTTTATTTTCAATTCAGTTTAGTTACCTTATATAATTATATTCCACAAGTTTGATAATTTGAATATAAATACATATCACACGTTTTTTAAGGAAAGCCATTGATCGGATCAAGATTTTAGGAGAGATTTCAATTGAGTTTAATTGCCTTTTATAATATGATTTCCACATTTAATCCACTAATGTAAATACACTAATATTGTGTGTACACAATTATTGCAATTTTCCTATTCCACATGTTTTTAATTGATATATTAAATCCGTTTCAATTTTCCATTCACATTTTTAAATTTTCTAAATTGCATGATTTTTGCTTAATTTATGGTAACACTAAACAATTCGGTTTCAAAGATTAATTCATTAATTTCAAAATCAAATCTTTTAAATGACATGTTGATATTATTACTTCATTAATAACTTTTTTCCTTGCTCCTAATATATTGATATACGTTTTTTTTATAAATACATATTGGATTTATTATCTAATCATTAAACATTGTTTGAAATTTTGTTGGATTTATATCTACGTACAAATAAATATTTGATATAATCTACGATATAGCAATCACCATATTACAAACTTGATTAAGCTTGACTATATTTTAAGTAGTCCGTGTATTTTTTATTTTCACTGTATTTTTTTATTATTTGTTTTGGATATTAGTTCATTATTATATTGACAATAATTACCAAGATACTAACTATACATTAATGACAATAATAATGAACATCGGATTTTATTAATCTGTATATGGTAATGAAATCATATCATATAACAAAGAATTAAGGCAATTGTTTGATTACAATCAAGTTATTTCAGGAAATTACAGATTTTATTCAATTAAGCAATGAAATCCAATTAATTTGGAAGTGAATGATTTGAATCACTATAAATATCATGTGTAATTAATTATAACAAACCCACAAAATCTTGACTATCCACGTATCTATATAATCTCAAATACCCACCCATGAGATCTCATTCATTATTTGCATCAACATTTGCTGAAATTCATCTGCACTGAGAAGGTTTGTATTAAATACTTTGTTGAACCTTCTTTCTTGCCTTTTTTGTTATTGTATATAATGGCATATATGAGTTCTTGATATTTTCCTTACTCTTTGTTCATGTGGTTTTCGTCGGATCAGCTCCGTATGTGAGAATTATATTATTGACTGCTCATAAATTTACGGTACAACTAAGTTATTTCCATTTTGCTCCACTTAATTACTTTTCTATATTTATTTATGTATATACAGTATTCGATATTCACTTTATATAATGCAAATTGTGCTTTAATTTGTACTTCTCAACAGTACCTCTTTGTCAACACATTCTCTTATGGTTTCAACCAACAAAACTCCGACATCACCGAACACATCGCACCTGTTTGATGTTCGTATAGGTAATTGAAAAGGTCCAAATAACTTTTCAAACCATTTTCATTTTTGTCAATTTCTTGCCGTGTTACATGATACTGTATTTCAATATAGTTTTTTATTCTTTTTTGTATGTATTTAGAATGTTCATTGCAACCCGTTGAAAAGAATGTTCCAAAGCCTAAGAGAAAGATCTACATTGCTGGTAACTTTTAACAATAAGAAGAGATAAATAGTTTTATACAATCAAATCTTTTATAAATAAGTATGTAATAATATTTATTAATTGCATTCATGTAGCGCTAATGCTTAGAGATCATCAATAATAAAAAGACCAATTGCTTTTGATAATAATATGTTATCACAAAATACATCACAAAGTAAGAATTGTACTATTTATTATATATCCAATAATTTTATTGTATAACTATTCATATAATTTCAACTTTTATCGGTGCACAGTTCTCAACAATTCATATGTGTTGACTGCTCATCAATATTCCATGAAGGAGAATCAGCACCCAGGAGAACGGAATACAGACAAAGTGACCAATGGTGTGTATACTATACGAATACTTACCAATATAGTTTGGTATATTGACTTATTGTTATTGTGCATTGTCAAATAATGTTTTATATATTATTATCCCACTTTAGACCAGATTGCTAACATGAAGGGAAAAAAAATCATGAACGAGTCCATAAAATCTCAAGAAGCTTCAATTTATGGAATGAGTGGTGTTCGTATACCATCAAGTCGCGTTCTTACAGACATAACGGATGGTTAGTTATTGAATTCGTATGAGAAATAAATCATGCCATGTATATTTACATGATGTTTTAAACCATAAATTAATTGTTAAAACGTAGGAATAGAATAATAATTTTATTTCACATCATCTTTGAAATCGAAATCGATCTTCTGATAAACAACATGGACACGTTTAAATTATATTGAACTAAACATGTGGCATGTTTATTTGTATAGATAATCAGGAAAAGGGACAACACACTCCTACTGAAAAAATAAAATTGTTACACGATGCTTTTAATACACGACGTGTTGTTCGGACACCATCGAGTTGGATTCTAAGTGATGTATCAATTGGTGAGTCAATTAGTTATACTTAATATTTTAAACCAGTTTGCTTTTAATATATTTCATGTGGTGACAATTATGTTCTTATATATTTATTTTAATTCCCTACTATTTATTATATTCGTCATCCAAAAGGGAAAAAACAAGTAATTGGGAAAGGAAAGGGAATTATTGCAAAACACGGAAAATCGCTGGAAAACGCATTTTATGGGGGAGTTCAAACTCCATCAAGTTATTGTGCTACATGGGACATAAGTAATGGTAAGATTGAATTCAATAACCTTTTAATTGTGGCATGCACACACACTACATAATTCGTTCTTATTAACTTAAATATTAAATTTTTATACCATAATAAGACTATAATCATGATTCCATACATCATTATTTTTTTGTTCTTTTATATTAAAAACATTATACAACAATATCAAGAAAAGTCAAACATATATAAAATAGTTATTTATAAAAGTAAATTTAATATTTTAATATATTGTGTCATCATATTAACAAAACAGGTAATTCAGGTCATCAAAAGTCTGTAGAACACCGACAAAATAATGACGTGCATGGATTAAATGTTGGAAACACAAAATTGACTGATGAGGCATTTAGTGGACTAGGTGTTGTTCGAACCCCATCGAGTAGACGGATAAAAATCCAATTTCCTATGTATAGACAGAATGATGCGAGTTTTTCATCAGCCGACAAGTTAAATGGTATAAATTTAGCTACACAAAATATCCATATGGCTGTCAGTGGGAGTACGTTACACTACGAAGGTGAAGTTGTTAATTAATATTTTTAACTGCAATAACATCTACAATTACAGACCATAGTTATTAAATGGTTTTTCTTTTTTTAAATCCTGAAACAGACACAATTCGACACTCTTACAATCCTGAATCTGGCACTTATGAGATTCCTGTTAACTATCTAGATTCATTTTACGAATCCACAAAAAGGTATGTTTGTATTTTTTATGCACATTCGTATTAATTTATATAGTGAATATTATAAATTTTCTAATTATATGTTCTCCATATATTTATTAAATTATCATTTCTAATGTTAAGGATTGGAAAGAGAGTTGCAAGGAGTCAAAAAACGATACAGTCGGTTGCACGTGGATTAAGTATGGACAGTACACCAACTATATTGGTGGACGAGGATTCTCAAACAGTAAGAGATGTTACATCGGACATTGGAGGTAACTGATAAGTGTTCGTTTTGCACGATTTTTGCTTATCAAATCTTCGAGTTTTGGTCTTCGTTCGTCCGAGTTTCGGCTTTATTTGTGTATATTATTGCGTTTCTTGTTTTATTTCCTTTTTTAGGTTTTGTTAGCTTTTGTTGCCAAGTCGAAGCCATTTGGAAGCGAAACCGATTTTTCAAGCCGAGAAAGTGGTCATTAAGACCCAGATCGCGATCCAGGAAAGCCGGATCGCGATCTGGGGGCAAATTCCAGTAGTGTGCAAAGTTCAGACCCAGATCGCGATCCAGGAAAGTCGGATCGCGATCTGGTGACAAATTCCAGTGGCAGACTAGATTCAGACCCAGATCGCGATCCGCACTTCCTGGATCGCGATCTGGGAGGCGGTTCGCGTTTTTTTAAAGAAGCCAGATCGCGATCTGGCTTTATTGGATCGCGATCTGGCGCGTTTTTCAAGGCTAGATATTTTAAATTGCAAAGCTTCTTGAGGAAGCTTTGCAATTTACTATAAATAGAAGCAAGCCCTCACTCTTCATTCTTCTTCGACTTTTTACGGTTTTCGACGGTTCTTCGCGGGAATCATCAGCGGGGGTTCCGACTTGGGTTTTTCTTACGCAATTTCTTTACGTTTTGTTCTTCATTTCCTTTGTACATTCTTTTGATACTATGTTTGTTATGAACTAAGAACATTTTCTTCTAGGGTAATGAAGCCTTGTATATATTGATTTCGATCGTCATTTCTACTTTCTATTTGTCGTGTTTTGATTTCGTTTATGTTTTCCTGTATTAAATGCTTCTGATTGTGTTGATCAGCTCTCAGACTGATATTAAATAGGAATGAACTCGAGAGAGGATTTCTTGTTTGAAGTTAGGAAAACATAGCCCGGGGTGTGGAAACGGAGACGTGATGCACTTCGGGTAGCCCTTAAGGACTTGACCTAAATGCTCTCTTAATAGCAGGTTCTGAACGGAGACGTCGGACCTGTGGGTAGACTCTAGCTACACTGGAGACGGGGGTTAGAGTATATTAGCGTCTGGGTTAACGAATAGGAACGTGATTTTAGATGGTGGATTTGTCGATCGTTGTTGATTATACCTAGGTGGATTTGGCCCTAGAAGTCCCTTTTAAATCGAAGTCCCCCGCGTTGAGTTGTCGTTACTTTATTTTACGTACATTTTATATTTGCATGTTTACGTTCTTGCATGCTTTTAAATTAGGGTTTCTCACCAATCCACTTATTTACGATCGGCTAGATAATATAACGATAATATAATTACACTACTCAGCATTTGAATCTACAAGGTCCCTGTGGATCGATATCCGGAACCACTGTTCTGCAAAATGCGATACCGTATACTTGCGGTAATTTATACGTGAGGAAAACGCGTATCAAGTTTTTGGCGCCGTTGCCGGGGACCAATTTGATTTTATCTATGTTGATAGTGTTACCAATTATCTGAGTATTACTTTAGCCATTTACTTGTTTTATTTTCGATTTTTACCTTGATCTTAACCACTCACTTTGTTTATGCCCAGGCGTCGAAATTTGGAAATCATACCTTACGATCCCGAGATTGAAAGAACATTACGTAGACTAAGGGCCACGCGCAACCAACAAAGTGAACCAATGGCCGAAGATCAAGGAAATCCAGAGCACCTGGCCTTTGAGTACGATCAAGAGCCAGGACGAGATCACGAGCAGCCAAGACCGAACCTGCCACCCGAGCGAACAATGCGAGAATACCGAACTCCAGCTATGAATGAGAACTATTCGGGAATCAGGAAACCGACGATAGCCGCAAATAACTTCGAGCTGAAAACGGGGCTAATCAACATGGTCATGGCGAATCAATTCTCCGGAGCAGCCACTGCGGATCCGAATCTCCATCTTGCCAATTTCTTGGAGATTTGTGACACGATCAAAGTTAACGGCGTTTCTGATGATGCCATTCGGTTGAAGCTATTCTCATTTTCTGTCAGAGACAAAGCGAAGAGTTGGCTTCTGAGTCTTAATCCAGGATCACTCACCTGTTGGGAAGAATTATCACAAGCCTTTCTGGCACGATTCTTTCCACCCTCGAAGACCGCACAACTACGAAGAGATGTAGGCAACTTCAGACAGATGAGCCAAGAGCCGATGCACGAGTCTTGGGAGAGATTCAAGGACTTATTACGACAATGCCCTCAACACGGATTCAACCCGTGGGATCAAATGGAGTTATTCTACAATGGGCTCGATCAACCAGCCCGATCTCTAGTCGATGCTGCTTCAGGTGGATCATTACAAAACAAGACTCCCACAGACGCTCGAGACATTGTCGAGCGAATGTGTGAGAATGCGTACCATTGGCCGTCCGAACGGAGTGGTGTACAAAAGGTGGCCGGAGTCCACCAACTCGATCCTTTAGCCGCAGTTTCAGCACAATTAGCGATCCTATCAAATCAGGTCGCCCAAATTTCAGTTCGAGGGCCACAGACCGAACGAGTAGCAGCAGCAAGTACCTCACAAGCCACAAACGACGATTGGGAGCAGGCACACTTTATGAACCACCGATTCAACAATTTCCGAGGAACCAACAATCAGAACCAAAACCCTACTCATTACCACCCGGGAATTCGGAATCACGAGAACTTCTCCTATGCCAATCCGAAGAATGCTCTACAACCACCTCCCGATTTCAACCATCAAAGAGAGCAACGAGGGCCAACGTATGACGAGCGTCTTCACCGACAAGAACAGGAAATGGAGGGGCTGAAATCAACAATGAAGAACATGGAAAAGCAAATAGGGCAAATCGCCCAATCCATGTCCACAATGGCAAAAGGTGGATTCCCGAGCAATACCGAAGTCAATCCAAAAGAAAGCTGTCAAGCCATAACCACCCGAAGTGGTCTGCAAATGACCGATCCTCCTTATCCGACAGACGAACCACCAAGGCCAGCTGTACAACCGACCCCGGTCGAGCCGGAAATCACCGTTTCAGGGAGTAATACAAAAGAGGCTAGTAAGCCCAATAACATTTCTTTTCCTGATAATCCCCCTCTTTTGGTAACTCCTATTCCTTTTCCAGAAAGACAGAAGAAGAAGAAGTTCAAGGATCAATTGAAGAAGTTCATTGAAAAGATCAAGCAGATTCGAATCAACATCCCTTTTGCAGAAGCCTTGGAAGTAATGCCAAACTACACCAAGTTCATGAGGGAAGTCCTATCCAAGAAAATTCGAATCGAAGAAGACACACCAGTGACACTCACGGCAACTTGCAGTGCCATTCTTCAGTCGAATCTACCACCAAAAATGAAAGATCCAGGGAGTTACACTATTCCTTGTATTATTGGCAATTCCACTTTCGATAAAGCTTTATGTGATTTGGGGGCAAGTATTAATTTGATGCCTATGTCTGTGTTTCTAAAACTGGGCTTAGGAAATTTGAACCGCACTCGCATGACTTTACAGCTAGCTGATCGTTCATTGAAATATCCCGATGGGATTGTAGAAGATGTGCTAGTTAAAGTAGATAAATTCATTTTGCCTGTTGATTTTGTGGTACTTGAAATGCCTGAAGATGATGAAGCACCAATCATTTTAGGTCGTCCATTCTTAGCCACTGGTAAGGCGATGATTGATATGGAATTAGGATCTTTAATGCTTAGGGTAAATGGGGAAGAAGTTGTTTTTAATTTGACAGATGCATTTAAACACTCTGAGCATGTTGAGCATTGCAGTAGAATAGACGTGATCGAGGACTGTGTTTCCTCCTTTTTTGATTTGTATGAATTGTGTGATTCTATTGAGCACTGCATTGTTAATTCTATTGATTTGCATTCTGCCTCCCCTGAAACTCCTATTGAAAATGATGTGCTTGATTGTGTGTTGTTTCTTGAGTGTGCCGAGACTTTGGGCGTAGACGAGGTAGGAATCGTCCCCGAGATACCAGTTAGTGTGAAAACGGCCCCCGTATTGGAATTGAAGCAATTACCGGATTATCTTTGTTATGCTTTTCTTGGAGCAGACAAGACTTATCCGGTGATTATTTCTTCTAGTTTGAGCGAGGCCGAAACAAACACACTGCTGGAGGTCCTTAGAGAATATAGGTCAGCTATAGGTTGGTCTATTGAGGATATTAAGGGAATTAGCCCGTCTATTGTTCAACACAAAATTCTAATGGAAGACGTCTATAAACCGAGAGTCCAACCTCAGAGGCGGTTAAACCCGTCAATGAAAGAGGTAGTCAAAAAAGAAGTCTTGAAATTGTTAGGCGCTGGTATGATTTATGCAATTTCTGACAGTCCGTGGGTCAGTCCGGTGCAGGTTGTGCCAAAAAGGGGTGGGATGACGGTTATTGTGAATGACAAAAATGAACTTATTCCGTCTAGAACAGTCACTGGGTGGCGTGTGTGTTTCGATTACAGATTATTGAATGCAGCCACTAGAAAAGACCATTTCCCCCTTCCCTTTATCGATCAAATGCTAGACAGGCTAGGAGGTTTCGAGTATTACTGTTTTCTTGATGGTTATTCGGGGTACAATCAAATTTCAATCGCCCCGGAAGACCAAGAGAAAACTACTTTTACTTGCCCCTACGGTACTTTTGCATTTCGTAGGATGCCTTTCGGTTTGTGTAATGCGCCTGCTACCTTTCAACGTTGTATGATGTCTATATTTCACGATATGGTAGAAGAGTTTCTTGAGGTGTTTATGGATGATTTTTCTGTGTTTGGATCGTCTTTCGATCATTGTGTGCACAATCTAGAACTTGTTTTGAAAAGATGTACAGAAACGAACCTTGTTTTAAATTGGGAAAAATGTCATTTTATGGTTCGTGAAGGTATTGTTCTAGGCCACAAGGTCTCGAAAAAGGGTCTTGAGGTGGATAGGGCAAAAATCGAAACGATTGAAAAATTGCCTCCACCGAAGGATGTGAAGGGAGTTAGAAGTTTTTTAGGGCATGCTGGGTTTTACCGTAGATTCATTAAAGATTTTTCGAAAATAGTAAAACCATTATGTCATTTGCTTGAGAAGGAAGCTGTCTTTGATTTTGATTCTGCTTGTTTGCAGGCTTTCACGTTTCTCAAGGAGAAGCTAACCCAATCACCGATTATGATTACTCCCAATTGGGAGGAACCATTCGAGATCATGTGCGATGCGAGCGACTATGCTGTAGGTGCAGTATTGGGACAAAGGAGGGACAAAATCTTCAAAGCCATCTACTATTCGAGTCGTACACTTGACCAGGCACAGAAGAACTATTCAACGACCGAAAAGGAAATGCTTGCTGTCGTTTATGCTGTTGACAAGTTCAGACCGTATATTTTGGGGTCTCAGGTGATCATTTACACCGACCACGCAGCTATTCGTTACTTGTTCGCAAAGAAGGACGCCAAGCCCAGACTCATCAGATGGGTACTCCTACTCCAGGAGTTCGACTTGGAAATCAGAGACAAGAAGGGGAGCGAGAATGTGGTAGCAGATCATCTTTCCAGACTCATACTAGAAGAAGTTCCAGCTGAAGGAAATATTCAGGAATCCTTCCCAGACGAGCAACTGCTCGCCATTAGTACTCACACTCCGTGGTATGCTGATGTGGCCAACTTCTTGGCCAGTGGAATCATTCCTGACGATCTTTCGTATCACCAAAAGAAAAAATTCCTTCACGACAGTCGTTTCTATCTTTGGGACGAGCCATTGCTTTTCAGAACCGGCCCCGATCGTGTCATCCGAAGATGTGTTCCGGAAACAGAAGTACGTGAGATTCTCACACATTGCCACTCTTCACCTTGTGGCGGGCATCACGGGGAATCTCGCACTGCCGCCAAGGTTCTGCAGTCAGGCTTCTTTTGGCCAACCCTTTTCCGAGATAGTTACGAGTTCGTAAAACGGTGTGATCGATGCCAACGAACAGGGAACCTGTCCAACAAAAGCCAAATGCCTTTGAACAACATGCAAGAGGTGGAGCTTTTCGATGTTTGGGGCATAGACTTCATGGGACCATTCCCATCTTCGAACGGGAAGTTATACATTTTGCTTGCCGTGGACTACGTGTCCAAATGGGTCGAAGCGATTGCCACCACCACCAACGATGCTCGTACGGTCCTCAAATTCTTCCACAAGAACATCTTCTCGAGGTTTGGGACACCCAGGGCAATCATTAGCGATGAAGGATCTCACTTCTGCAACAAACTGCTCACTAATCTCACGAACAAGTTGGGAATCCGACACAAAATTGCGCTTGCCTATCATCCGCAGACAAATGGCCTTGCTGAGTTGTCAAACCGAGAAATCAAACAGATTCTGGAGAAGACCGTGAGCACGAACCGAAAAGATTGGGCATTGAAGCTCGATGATGCACTTTGGGCCTATCGAACCGCATTCAAAACACCGATTGGGATGTCTCCGTACAAACTCGTGTATGGGAAAGCGTGCCACCTGCCAGTGGAATTGGAGCACCGAGCTTATTGGGCAGTCAAAAAGCTCAATTTCGATCAAACAGCTACCGGCGATCGTCGATTGCTTCAACTCAACGAAATGGAGGAGTTCAGAAATGATGCTTACGAAAATGCCAAGATTTACAAAGAAAAGACGAAAAAGTGGCATGACAAAAGAATTACGAAGCGAGAGTTCCGGGCAGGTGACCAAGTCCTGCTATTCAATTCTCGACTACGACTATTTCCGGGAAAGCTCAAGTCCCGTTGGTCGGGACCATTCGTAGTCCTGAGCGCCACCCCACAAGGAGTAATCGAAATACGAGGACGAGACGGTCCGTCGTTCAAAGTGAATGGGCAACGAGTTAAGCATTACTACCCGAATGGTGCTCCCGAGGAAGTGGAGCGTGTCGCACTAATTTTCTCCCAATAAATCCAAAAGAAGTCGAGCCGTCGACTGTAAAACAGGCGCTAAATGGGAGGCAACCCATTGTTGCTTATGTTCTGTCATTTTTCTTTTTTTTCTTGTTTTCGTTTTTATCTTTTTTAGCTTTTTCGTGCATTTTTATATTTTAGGGTTCAGCATCTCTATCTCACCCTCATTTAAAATTTTCGTTTTGGCAGGTTTTAGGCGTCCCAGATCGCGATCCAGGTAAGCCGGATCGCGATCTGGGGTGTTTTTCCAGTGGCAGCGAATTTTGGGCCCGGATCGCGATCCAGGTAAGTCGGATCGCGATCTGGGACGTTTTTCCAGAAGCTGAAATTTTAAGGGCCAGATCGCGATCCAGGTAAGCCGGATCGCGATCTGGGGCCTTTTTCCAGAAGCAGCAAGGTGAGCCTCCAGATCGCGATCCGGGTATTGTGGATCGCGATCTGGGGCCGAAAAACAGCTCAAAAGGCTGAACCCCCCCTTTCATTTTCTTATTTCCCCTTTTTCTAATTCCAAACCCTAACCCCTCCCCAATTTCAAAATCTTCAAATTTCTTTCATAAAAGTACATCAATCACACACTTGAACATCACAAATTCACGATTTGCACATTTACTCCAAGAATTTGTGGGTGAATCTTCAAGAAAAGGTAAATTTTCAATCTAATCTTCATTCCTTTCATTTTCTTCAATTCTTTCGAATTTCCCCAAAATTTCATGTTTTTTTCCCCTTGTTTGTTAATTGTGTATGCTAGTACGTGATTTTGTACTTGGTGTTGGGATTCAAAACATGAATTTGCGGGTGAACCAATGTTTAGATATAGGAATTGCCCTATTGTTCTTAATTTCGAACTAAAGGATAAAATAAAGATTTGAATGACTTGGGTTGATTATTTAGCTACCTATTGTTAATTGTGGTGGTAGATTCTCACTTGGGTGTTGTGATTGATGTAGGAGGGATAGGTACCGAACAACCGGTGGAAATCAAAAGGCTTACCAAGTTGGGCACGCCAAGTGTTCGACAAAATTCCCGAACCAACTTCCAAAGGTTTTCGACCCTCCATCTCGCACAAATTCGATCGAAATGACGTCGCCGGCCAAGAAACTCTTAAAGACGGGCGAAACCACCAAAAAAGCCCAACCCAAGGAGAAGGCACCGGCAAAGGGAAAAGCCGCACCGAAGAAAAAGGCGGCTTCTCGAGGTACGGGAAGCCAAGAAGGCACTTCGAGCGCACCACCACCATCTCAAGTGCCGGAGGAGCAACAAACCCCACGCACGGGAAACGTGCAACTTGAGATGGGATCCCGGGCTAATCAACACACCATCCTTGACCGCGTAGTCCTCGAACCGGGAGATGAGCTTTTGTACGTGAACGTCGAGGCAAAAAGGGAATTCATACGTCGCCACAGCCGACCGTTTGTTCCAGAAAGGGAATTAGATCTCGATGGCATGCCAAGAGAGTCGATCTTCGAAAACTTTGATCGTCGACAATGGAAGTACTTGGCCAAACGACCGGAGGACTACAACGAGAATCTAGTGAGGCTCTTCTATGCCAATGCCGGTTTTCACCCGGGGTCGGTGGTCGTTCTTCGAAACCAAGAGGTGCGCTATGACGCTGCTACAATCAACAAGTTTTTCCACCTACCCGAAGTCCCGACCGAGCCGTTTCAACAACTGAAGATGGCAACGACCTATGAGGAGCTGATTCAGACTCTTTGCCCGAGGGGTTCGAAGTGGGAAAAAGGAGAGCACTGGTTTCGTCGGGGAGAACTTTCAAGAGAAGCGAAGGTTTGGATGTACTTCGTCAGTAGCAGGCTAATGCCCACAAAATCGACGGCCAAGACCTATGCCCCACGTCTTACACTGATGTATGCCATAATGAAGAGGACACCTGTGAACGTGGGCGCGATCATACACTCTGAGATCCGACGATGCTTAGGTGATACCTCTCTAGGTCTGATGTTCCCTTCCCTCATCACTACACTGTGTGATCGTGCAGGGGTCCCCACATACGCTGATGACCGGCTCATCAGGTCACCACAGCCGATCTTCCCTTACCACAAGCTCCAGCCAGCGAGTGGACCCCTAGGCGAGGGCGACTCGGACTTACCAGATGCGGGTCCCTCAGGTGTTCATGCGGCTGGACCACAACCAAGGGCCAGAAGAGGCAGACAAGAAGCAGCACCACAGCTCCCGGAGTATGTCGGCCGATGGATGGATGTTATGGAGGAAAACGTGGGATGGTTCAAGAAAATGATAAAGGCCATGGCTGCAGCGCTTCAGTGCAGGACCGATGACATTGTCGAGCCACGGCCGTTCCCACCACGGCCTCGATATGATGGAGCATCAACCTCCGCCGCCGACGAACAAGCACAAGCGGCTGCCACTACACTGGTGACACAGGCCTGGGAGGAGTACGAGCGGGGACGACCGGAAGAGGAGGGAGGAGCCCACGAGGACGATCACGACAACTAGGGGACGTTGTGTTTTCTTTCCCTTTTATTTTTTATTCTGCTTTTGAGCATAGGGACTATGCTAGAATTTAAGTTTGAGGGTGGTGTGTGTTGAACTTGCTTGTTTTTGTTTGTTTGTTTTGGGATGAGTCGTTGGATTGATATTTCGTTTACGATGTATCTTTGCTAGACTTTGTTTATTTTTTTTTATTTTATTTATCTTATTTTGATTTGGTCTTTTGCATGCATATCATATAATTTAGTTTCGTTTATGTATTTTGATTTCCGTTATTGTGTTTGTCACATGCATCTCATTTAGGATCGAGTGTAATTTGCATTTCCGGGTTCTTTTGAAGCAAAGCAATTAATGAATTAGTAGATGGGCTAGTTGATTTTAAAATTGAAATTTTGGATCACCGGCTAATTATAGATGAACCTTCCGACTGCGTTTTTGCAACTTGTGTGGATAGCCTTTCGAATCCTTTCCGATTAAGCTTGAGCGCATTTTTCTGAGGGGTATAATAGCCTGAGGTTTGGGGGGCAGGTTAGAATTGAATTATGTGTTCACGATTTCGAGTTGTTGGCTAGAAGTTCTATCAATGGTCTTTACGTTTTTATTCGATACGTCCAAAAAAAAAAAAAAAAAAAAAAAAAAAAAAAAAAAAAAAAAAAAAAAAAAAAGGAAAAAAGGAAAAAAAAAAAAAAGGGAAAAAAAAAAAAAAAAAAAAAAAAAAAAGAAAAAAAAAAAAAAAAGAAGAAGAAAAAAAAAAAAGAAAGTTGGAGAAAAATCACAAT
>NW_012193926.1:1256509-1268856 GCF_000504015.1 Erythranthe guttata | reverse complement strand
ATCTAATCTTCGTGTTTTGGTCTTCATTCGTACCAGTTTTCGGCTTTATTTGTATATATTATGTTGTTTTTGTTTTATTTATATTTTAGGTAAAGATAAGCTATTTTTGCCGATTCGAGACGATTTTGGAAGCGAGCCAAAAATCAACCCAACACGTGCAAAAGTGCATTCTCGCGGATTGTGGCAGTGTTTGGTATTTCAAGCATAACTTTTGCATACGACCTCCGATTGAGCTGATTCAAGTGGCCTTAGATAGCTAACTTCAAGGGCTACAACTTTTGTGAAATGCATAATTGTCAAATTCGGGCGAAAAATGGGTGAAAACAGTGTTTGAAGTTGATGCAGAGGCCAGATCGCGATCCAGAAACACCGGATCGCGATCTGGTGGCGAATTCCAGTAGCAGCGAGAAATTGGGGCAGATCGCGATCCGCACTTTCTGGATCGCGATCTGGGAAGGCGGTTCACAGTTTTCAAGGTTGCCAGATCGCGATCCAAGAAGCCCAGATCGCGATCTGGGCACAGAAATCGAGACTAGATATTTTTCTTTGATTTTTCACTATAAATAGAAGGTCTCCTTTTCATTTTTTCGATCTCTCGAAAATATCTCGATTATCGCTCGACTCTCTCTCGACCTCTTCTTCGACTTTTTACGGTTTTCGACGGTTCTTCGCGGGAATCATCAACGGGGGTTCCGACTTGGGTTTTTCTTACGCA
The DNA here is from genome assembly GCF_000504015.1 of Erythranthe guttata. The sequence goes on along the minus strand of NW_012193926.1, from coordinate 1,268,141 downwards.
ATTTCTTTACGTTTTGTTCTTCATTTCCTTTGTACATTCTTTTGATACTATGTTTGTTATGAACTAAGAACATTTTCTTCTAGGGTAATGAAGCCTTGTATATATTGATTTCGATCGTCATTTCTACTTTCTATTTGTCGTGTTTTGATTTCGTTTATGTTTTCCTGTATTAAATGCTTCTGATTGTGTTGATCAGCTCTCAGACTGATATTAAATAGGAATGAACTCGAGAGAGGATTTCTTGTTTGAAGTTAGGAAAACATAGCCCGGGGTGTGGAAACGGAGACGTGATGCACTTCGGGTAGCCCTTAAGGACTTGACCTAAATGCTCTCTTAATAGCAGGTTCTGAACGGAGACGTCGGACCTGTGGGTAGACTCTAGCTACACTGGAGACGGGGGTTAGAGTATATTAGCGTCTGGGTTAACGAATAGGAACGTGATTTTAGATGGTGGATTTGTCGATCGTTGTTGATTATACCTAGGTGGATTTGGCCCTAGAAGTCCCTTTTAAATCGAAGTCCCCCGCGTTGAGTTGTCGTTACTTTATTTTACGTACATTTTATATTTGCATGTTTACGTTCTTGCATGCTTTTAAATTAGGGTTTCTCACCAATCCACTTATTTACGATCGGCTAGATAATATAACGATAATATAATTACACTACTCAGCATTTGAATCTACAAGGTCCCTGTGGATCGATATCCGGAACCACTGTTCTGCAAAATGCGATACCGTATACTTGCGGTAATTTATACGTGAGGAAAACGCGTATCATGACATTACATACAAGCACCAAATGCGCCATAATAATCCAGGTATCGATTATTTTTATGTTGTTTTACAATTTTTAAGTTTTATTTTTCCATTTTGTGAACGCATTTGTCTTACAAATTATACCTTTTGCAGGTTTGACTCTATCAGATGATAGTTTGAAGAACTATGCGTTGATTGAAATCGAGAAAATCCTACAAAGCAACGGCAAGAGCTTGCGGAATTTTGACTCTATGCCAATGCCACTACATCCGTCGAATGACACAGAGAATCGATTAGTGCTCGATGAGTTGGACTACGACGTCTTTGAGTTGGCTGAAGAACTGAAACAATATCTATCTTCTATCACAGACGAGCAGAGAAAGGTTTACGATACCATCACGGATGTTGTATCGAAAAATAGCGGCGGGATGTACTTTCTCTACGGTCACGAAGGAACATGAAAGACATTCATATGGAGAACGTTGTCCACTGCAATTCATTCCATGGGAGAAATAGTTCTTAATGTTGCTTCGAGTGGCATAGCAAATTTGCTGCTTCCCGGTGGCCGAACCGCTCACTCCAGATTTGGACTGCCCATCATTGTGCACGATGGTTCCACCTGCAACATTACACAACAGAGTCCGCAGGCAGAATTGCTTATAAAGTCGAGACTTATCATATGGGACGAGGCCCCGATGATGCATAGATACTGTTTCAAAGCGCTAGACAAGACGATGCGATCTATCACGCATGTTCCCAAACCGTTCGGCGGCAAGGTGGTCGTTCTTGGCGGAGACTTTAGACAGATTTTACCTGTTGTGCTGAAGGCATCAAGGCAAGACATTGTTCACGCTACGATCAACTCATCTCAGCTTTGGAAAGACTGTACGGTTCTTAAGTTGCATATGAATATGAGGCTTCAATCAAGCTCTAATCCATCTGAAGTTGAAGAAATAAAGGAGTTTGCTGATTGGATACTGAGTATCGGTAATGGGGAGGCGGGAGAGCATAACGATGGTGAAGCGTCCGTTGAGATTCCTGAGGACATGCTAATTCCCGATTGTGAAGATCCATTATTGGAGCTATTGCAATTTGTGTATCCGAATTTGTTGAGTAACATATCAAATCCAGATTATTTCCAAGGAAGGGCAGTGCTTTCACCGACTAATGACTGTGTGGAGTCTGTCAACGACTACTTGTGTTCTCTACTACCCGGCGAAGAGAAGTTGTACCTTAGCGCGGATAGTATGTGCAAGGATGAGTTGAATTCAGAAGAAAATGCTGAAATATATTCGACCGAATTTCTCAACACCGTGTCTTGCTCCGGTCTCCCTTCACATAGGCTGAAACTGAAGGAAAATGTTCATGTTATGCTTATACGAAACATCGACCAGGCGAGAGGCCTTTGCAATGGAACCAGACTTCAAGTTGTTAGGATGGGAGTTCATGTTCTTAGTTGCAAGGTTCTATCCGGTAAAAATATCGGTGATGTTGTTTTCATTCCTCGGATGACGTTGGTCCCATCGAACTCTACTTTGCCCATTAAGTTCCAGAGGCGACAGTTTCTGTTGATGGTTTGCTTTGCAATGACCATCAACAAAAGTCAGGGTCAAACACTTTCTCATGTCGGTTTGTATCTACCCAAACCTGTATTCAGCCACGGTCAGTTGTACGTTGCACTATCGAGAGTGAAGAGTAGATCTGGCATAAAGATCCTAATAAAGTCTGAATCCGGTGAATCATCGAGTTCTACTAGCAACGTGGTGTACAAAGAAGTATTTCAACGTATATGAAGGTATATATCATGCATGCCATCCATTATTCGACTTATTATCATATTTTGTCTTATTAATGTATGTATGTGCTCTCTATCTTTAGGCAGTGTTCTAAAAATCGGCCGAGGCGGCCGATTAATCGGTCGCCGAGGCGGAGGCGGTCCAAAACCTTTACGATTTTAGTGTAAAGGTTTGAAAAATCGGTTTTTTGCATGTGAGGCGGTTTGAGGCGGTCTGAGGCGGTCCGAGGCGGTCTGAGGCGGTCAAACCTTTAAGGCGGGTCAAACTTCGGTGGCAAAAATCGGCAAAAAATCGGTCAAAAATCGGTTTTTTTTTTTTTTTTTTTTTTTTTTTTTTTAATCAAAATAAAAGTTGGGATTTTAATAAAAAAAAATGAGTTTATGCTTTATTTTGTTTATGTTAATTATTATTGTTAAAGAACAAATGATGTATGCCAAGAGTGTATGTAAATTCAAAAAAAATTGCCTTTTTATTTATATTTTATAAGGATATTTATGTATTATGATCTTATTATTATAAACTTTTATTATGTTATTAGAATATATACATGCTCGAGATATAACTATGTTTAAATATTTTTTATCTTTGTTTTGAGTATTTATAAATAATATATACAAATATATTATTTTAAATTTTAAAAACCGATTTATTTCCGATTTATCACCGATTAATCACCGCCGCACCGATTAATCGTGAGTCGGTGCCTGACCGACTCGGACCCGATTACCGATTTTTACAACCTTGTCTTTAGGTATGTTTGCAAGTCATTTTTTTGTCTAGCATATCCGGTATAGTCGCTTTTGGTAAGTACTATAATCGAAATATTATTTAATTACGCACTGATTGTTGTTTAAGTAATGCACTGTATTCTTGCAAAATACGAAAACTTTGCAGGTTAACTGCTATGTACTGTTTGATCTGTGGAGATAGAGCAGTGGATTTGATTCCATTAGTTTTAGTTAGTTCTAGAATTTTCGTTGCAAGACATGTCGAACGGAATATGTTATTCATTTTTTTTTATAAAATTTCAACTTGCTTTGGGACCGATTTTTTTTTTCATCCAATATCTTAACTTATATTAGTTTTATATTTAAGTTAGAATATTAATTTTTTCTGACCCTAAATTGTTGAATATCAATTTTATTCTTGAAGGTGATCCCCGTGCATCGCACGGGTGAGATACTAGTTGTTGTAAAATTAGAACAAATCTTGTACAAATATAAAATTAGTCAAATAGGAAAGATTCATTCATGAATCTCATATATAAACGAATGTAATAAACTCGACGAGGGTCACGTTTTCTAGGACAATCAATAATACACTTTACATTCTCTCTTGAATTCTCGCTTTCTGTTTATTATTTTTCCGTCACTTGTTCATTTCCGCCAGCCTTAGGTACGGGATCGAGTGAGCTCTACGACGACCGAGTTTGGGACCAACAATGCATTCACTCCTTATATATGGAAATTAAACCTTCAATGTTTAAATTATTTCATTACTTACAAACAATTCGATACTAAAAATGTTAATAAAAAAAATATTGATTTATTTAGATTTTTATTTAGGGGTAATGGCAAATAGGCCCATGACAAGAGCACTTAATTAGAAGAGGGATATCCAACTTTTTTGTCTTTCAAATAAATCCACCCCATTCAAACTTATTTGCAAATAAGGAAAATCCCTTTATATATACCAAAATTACCCCCAATTCATTGAAACTCAATTCAACTTCAATTTCATGATTTACACCCCAATTTAGCCCAATTTCATCAATTAACCAATTTTAACCCTAATTTCAATTTTGACCCCAATTTTAACCCTAATTCTTATCAATTCCACCAATTATGCTCTAACTTCCTTAATATTACACATTGACCCCGGATTTAAACAAATATATTACATTAACCCCCCAAATTTTTTTTTTCAGAAAATATTTTCTTTTTCTGAAATGTTTTTTTTTCCGGCCAGATTCCGGCGTTGACTTTTTTTTTTTTTATAATTTTATTTTTTCTTAAAAAAAAATTTTAATTAATATTACTGTCTTGGCTCCTAAATTACTGTCTCCGGCAGTTATTTAACTGTCGGAGACAGTAATGTAACTGTTAATTGACTTTTTTTTTCTTCAAAAATATTTTAATTAATATTTACTGTATTCGTTGCTAAATTACTGTCTCCGGCAGTTATTTAACTGTTGAAGACAGTGATTTAACAGTTAATTGACTTTTTTATTCTTAAAAAATATATTTTTAATTAATATTATTGTATCCGTTTGCTAAATTACTGTCTCCAGCAGTTATTTAACTATCGGAGACAGTAATTTAACTGTTAATTGGCTTTTTTTCATTTTTTTTCTTAAAAAAAATATTTTAATTAATAGTACTGCCTTATATGCTAAATTACTGTCTTCAACAGTAATTTAACTGTCTTAGACAATAATATTAATAATATTACTGTTCGGAAAAATAATATTCATAATATTACTGTTTGGAAAAAATAATATTCATAATATTACTGTCCCAAACAGTAATATTACTGTCTGAGACAGTAATTTAGTAGCTAAAACAGTAATATTAATTAAAATATTTTTTTCTTCTAAGAAAAAAAATTCAAAAAAAAAAAAAAAAAAAGTCAACGCCGGAGACCGGCGGTCAACGGTGGTTGACCGACCGGAAAAAAATTCAGGAAAAAAAAAAGTCAACGCCGAAGACCGGCGGTCTCCGGCGGTCGAGGCCGGAATCTGGACATTTCAGAAAAAAAAATTATTTTCTGAAAAAAAAGTTTTGGGGGTTAATGTGATATATTTGTTTAAATCCGGGGTCAATGTATAATATTAAGGAAGTTAGATCATAATGGGTGGAATTGATAAGAATTATATTATTGAGGGTATTTTAGACTAAAGACATGGGAATGGGCTTAATTGAGAGACTGTTTTTTTTGTTGACCAAAATGCATTTAAATCCCATGTGATGGGCCTTTTTGCCATTTGCCCTTTTATTTATTAAAACTAAAATTAGATCAGAATTGGCATCCCGTACTACAAATATGTGAGCAATTATTTTAAGTTATAACCCTCATTATATAAATAATAAAACTTTTTTTAAATACAAAAAGTCTACAACAAACCAAGTTATTCTCACATACAACAAAAATCTTGCAAGAAAAACTGCAACATTATACAACAAGTTCATAAATAAATAAATAAACCTCCACAAAACACATAATTAAAGAAACCCCCTATTTATTTCCTTGTGACATTATAATCAATCTCAACCTTTGATAAGCATCGAAACACGAATGGGCATAGTCGGAAAGCGCCCTAAAAAGCTCGGGCAAACGAATCTTCAAACTCCCGAGCGACTTCTCCCTCACCTGAACACACATCTTTTGATGCTCCTCCATTTCTTCGTCTAACCTCTTCTTCAAACTATCCACCACAAACTGCCTCTCCGAGACGGGGTCCTTCACCCCCTTATCAGGGTCGTTTTCGTCATTTTGCCCCGCCCTCCTCTGCATGTACTTTTGGTACCACTCTTCGAAAGACTGCTTCTTCCGATAGTACTCCCTCCTCGTTTCTTCGTACTTCTCCTTCATCTTCATTTCTTCCTCTTGATGAATGCCTATTGTTTTAATCACGGCAGCAAAAGACGAAATAGCCGTTTTTGCCACCTCATCGGGGAGCTTCTCGAGGAGGTCGTGCCATGATCGGAGGAGGGGGTGGATTGGGGGGGTGGGGGTGTGTGGGGGTGAGCTGACTTTTTCCTTTAGGCTGCTCTCGATTGGGATGAGGTTTAGCTTGAGCCAGCTGTTGAGGGAGTTGATGTACTGTTTTTGGTTGTTGACGAGCTTTTCGAATTGGGAGTGCCACTGGTCGACAACTGCCGACAGCTGATTCGTCCGCTCGTGGTGGTGTTTTGTGGTCTCGATGAGGGACCCGGAGATCTCGAGTGATTTTAGGTTCGAGACTATGCTGAGCTGGCTGTCGTGGTGCGTGCACATTGATTCCCACATCTTTGTCATCCTTTTCAAGAATAGGGAGGGGGGAAAAATCATATGTGTTCTTTTAGTGACTAAATAAGGTGAAATTACGAAAATAACCTTTGCATGAGCATAATTACAATTCCGCAATCAAGAACTGAGAGAAAAATAATCATGTGTTCGTTTAGTGATACTAAATCGTAACAATAAGCGTATAATATAGGGTTTATTGTATTCGGCACCCCTGTGTTTTTAGTCTAATTGTTAAAAAACTCCCCACATTATTATTAATAGCATAAACCCCGATATGGTCCAATTTTATTAGGAAACTTCCCCCTAAAACGCACCATTCAGGGGGTTGTGTGCTAAAAAAATGCATCATAGGGGGTTTTGTGCTAATATTTATAACACAAGGGAGTTCGTTAGCAATTCGGTATACCACGGGGGGGACTAAATGGTCATACAATATAAGGGACTTTTACTCTTTCGGGTAAATTACAACTTAACCGAAACCTAAGGTAAGGCCAAATCGCACGCCAAATTACGAGGAAAAGAAAACGAGGTATATATCGGCTTACATTTCACCCCTACACGAATATTCTGTTAAATATTTACGATTCTACCCTTGTATATGAAACAAACATATTCAACGAGTAAAGAACAGTTATAAACGGGAGGAACTTACCCTTGAACGAGAGACACGAGTTTAGGAAATAACTGCTTGTCGCGTATATCATTCACTTCCGATACAGTCGAATCCAATGATTGCATATCCACTATATACCTTGTATGCAAATGGCTAACAGCAGCTTTCGCTTTCTCTAGTTGCTCCGAACTTGCATTACGTTTTTTCAGTCTGTTCAGCATCGCCACCTTTCTTTGATATTCAAGTTTCATTAGCTCCCCTGCCTATATTATTAGAACAAACACAGTTTACAAGATAAATTTATTACTTTCCACTGATATTCTCAAATTGCAATTCGACTAAATACAAAAGAAATAAATAAATAAATAAAAATTGGACCTTGACTTCTTCGTAAAGTTTTTTCTCCCAAGCTAGCAACTTATCTAAAACGGTGGCATGTGTTTCGTAATCTTCTGGATCGAAATTATCTTTAGCACCATCACCATTAGGAACTCCTCTGAAAGACTTGTTCCATGTAATAACTTGCATTACCCTTGCTGCATGGTTTATGTGTCCTAAAGTACAAGAATCATAGCAAATTAATTAATTAAATAACTAAAAACACAGATTTAACATGAAAAAATAAATGTAGTAACAAATTGTTCCATGATCAAATAATTAAATAACTTTCGCTATAAAATTCAATGTTCACTATATATATCATTAAGCCAATAAATACACTACAAAAACTACAAAACTCACCTCGATTATCCGCAAAATTCGAATGGTAGTGCAATCTCGTAGCTTCGAGCATAACGGAACCTCCAGCGCGCTTTGAGAGCCTAAGGAAATGATCATCAATCTCACTCAAAATATTCAACAAATCACACCGTTGTTTTTCCCCACCGCGCTAGCGGCAGCTCTACCCATTGCCGGAGGAGCCGTATTCGAATGCAGAAACTGCTTCTCGGCGGCACCACCACCCACCGGAGTATCCTCCGGTGTCTTAAACTCCTCAATACCCTCGAACCCCACTTGCTTCTCCGGCGTTCTAAACTCCATATCTCCACCACCACCACCACCACCAACATTGCCAAAATTTCCAGTTACACCCTCCACATAACCTTCCCTTTCCTCCTCCACCTCGTCCAAATTCGGCCTCTGCATATTATCCATAAAGAAATAATCCCACGCCATTCCCCTATTCTCCGGTGGGGTCGCCGGATTGGGCGGCGGTCTAATCGGCGTCACCACCTCCTCAGCCCCTTTCTTCCTCCGGCGAAACCCTCCTTTCTCCTCCTCCTCCTCCTCCTCCTCCTCCTCATCCTCATCTTCTTGTTCGTAAACATCACTATCATCAACCGCAATGCCTTTCTTCTTGCCCTTCATATTCTCCGACAGCGCAGCTGGCATTGTAACAGCCCGTTTAAGTGGGGGCATAGGGGAGAAGTTCGGGAGGGGCGGAGGGGGTGGGGGGAGGCTGGACTCCATGGGCGGCGGAGGCGGAGGCGGCGGTGGGGGACGTTCTGAAACGGTGGGGTCCAGTGGTGCCACGTCATCAGGTGGGGGATGGGGGACCTCCCCTTGAGCGTAATCGCTCAATGCCGCTCCGGTATCTTTAAGAGATACAGAATAGCCGGAGTGGGCTGATGCGAATGCATTTCTCACAGAAACAGCATCTTTCATTAGATTCCTCCTCTCTTTACATCTAGAAACCGATTCTTCATTTTCTATTTTCGATTGGGCACACCCCATTTTTTTTAATTTTTAATTTTTGTGTACAGACAACAACAAAAAAAAAAAAAAACGGAATCTTTCTCGATTATTACTTTTCAGAACTTGAGATACAGGAAATTAAATTACTAAATGCACACCTTCTATCGATTATTTTTTATTAGAACTAGAAACAGAAGAAATTAAATTACAAAACTGTAAAATCAGCGAAAAATAAGGGTTTGAAGCAAAAAGAGGGGTTTCGTACACGGAGGATGAAAACGGCAGCTATAAACATCACCTGTGCGGAAACTCCGACCAGCTTCCTTTTCTTCCTTCAAGAGGTGATGTGTAGATACAAGTGGACTGTATCTATATATATATATGTAAATAAGATTAAAATTTCTGTAATTGATAATTTTCTCTCTCTAATTTTTTCTAACCCCTTTTTGAGAAGGGTGGATGAGTGATGAATGCTGGTGAGGAGGAAAAGGAGAAACAGACAAATTTTGTGCAGGAGACAGTGCACTGAGCAGTACAGAGCGGCACGAAGAGAGAGGGGGTGGGGGGATTGTCTACGGTACCGGGTCCTGCAGTTGTGTGCTTTTTCAATTGTGTGAAACCACGACTTTATAAGTAGAGGAGAATTCAAAATGGGAGCTGTAACGGTCACACTAAACGAGGTGGGAACGACGTCGTTTCGGTACTATTTGGTCATTTAATTTTAATCGTTTCCACAATTCACAAGGGTATAAAATGCACTTTGCACCCCCTGTACTATCCAAAAAGGCATTTTCACCCCTTTATAGTATCGAAAACTACAAAAAGAACCCTTCTGTTAGCTATTCCGTCAGTTAAAGTTAACATAACTACATCAACTTACTGTGGACATTTTTACCCTTTTACCATACTATTACATAATATATATGTATAGAAATTCAATAAAATATATACAGTATAAGTTCTATTAATTTATAACATGACAAAAGAATAAACAAGATTAAAAATTAAAAATACTTCTTATAAATATGAAAATTATAAAACTGTAATAATTGAAATTTCAAATATTTTATATTATTATTATTATTATTATATTATTTTAATTCGACACAACACGAAGCAAGCCACAAGAACTCGATCAAAACCGATTTGATTGTGTGTCATAGACTTGTATCCAAACATTTCATAAGCTCGTAAAATTATTTTTGCTTGCTTAATTTAAGGATTTGAAAAAAAAAACATTTTTTTTTTCTTTTTACAAGTGAATTTATTTTCCCTCCTATAGGCATATCGGCCCATGAATTAATTATATATACGTCCCAAATAGATTTTGAGCATGACAATAGTCACAAATGGGCTCATATGCCTAAGCCCATACAACTTCGATATTTTTTTTTTTAATATATAATTTTCAACAATATTAAAAATTTTGAATTAGCTAGATTGGATGCGGAATAACAAAGTTATGCATGAATTATATATATTAAATTTTTAGATAACTCATAACATCAAAATTGAGTAAACTGCAAAAACTACCCCTGTGTAATCTTGAAATAGCAAAAACCCCCCTGTGATAAATAAACTAGCAAAAACCCCCCTGTGAAATTATTTAAATAGCAAAAACCCCCCTATGGAACTATTTGAGGGTTGACTTGATATAAAAAGACACAAATACCCCTGGAGTCTTGCAATTAATAAATTCTTATATTTTATAAATATTTTAATTATTTTATTTAAAAAATAATCAATTTAGTTGTTTACTATTTTTTTTAATTTCTAAACAAATAAATTAAAAATAATAAATATACATATAATATGTATATATATAAATACATTTTGAGGGACAATTTTGTCATTTCAAGTCTAAAAAATCAGCTAGGGGGGATTCTGTCTTTGACTAAATTTCACAGGGGGGTTTTTGCTAGTTTATTTATCACAGGGGGGTTTTTGCTATTTCGAGATAACACAGGGGTAGTATTTGCAATTTACTCCATCAAAATTGTATACCGTGTTTATTAGTTCATGCATATATTTATCACCCGACATCCAATCTTGATGATTCAAGTTGGATTAGAAAGTGGATTCCGAGAACTACAACTTTCGAATCTGTTCAAATTGTAATTACCTCCATAAACTATGTATTATCTGATACATCCACCCTTACGGTGTTAACGTATGACAACATAATTAAAAGTAGTAGTTGTAATTACCAAATAAAATAGGTTTTTTTTTTGCAATTTAATCATACATCAGTTGTGACTGTAATTTGCCGTATTTTTTTATACAATCCTCACCACAATATTTGCATCTTCAAATGTTTGCAAGCATATTAAAAAGACTAATAAGTGTACACTTATTAAATTCATCAATCATCACAAATAGAATATTCCAAACGAGCTAAATGTGATTAAATAAACACACATTAATTTAATTAATTCACTATCTATTCTAATTACACCTTAAAAGTGTTGGTCAACACCACTATACTTCAATTCCACACACACACACACACACACACATACTATATATATAATTATATATACACCCCCACTCCCATTACTTCGTTTTATTGCAAAAAAATCAATTATTCTATTTTCTCTTCATTATTTTATTTTATTTAATCATTTCTCACTATATTACATATTTAAAAAACACACACACACACACATATATATATGGTTCCTTCGATGCTACACCCGGTGAAAAACACCGGGTGGGTCTTCTGCTGCCACGTGTTCTTTTTTTTTATTTTTCTAAAACCCCTAAAG
>NW_012193926.1:1220753-1255665 GCF_000504015.1 Erythranthe guttata | reverse complement strand
ATTAAAAATATATATATATATATATATATATATATATATATATATATATATCTATATATATATATATATATACATACATATACATATATATATATACGCTTTACACATTCACACACATACACACCACAAACACATATACATATACATATATATATATATATATATATATATATATATATATATATATATATATATATATATATATATATATATATGTGTGTGCATAAAGAGGTGTGTGTGTTGTGTGTGTGTTTTTGCATGGGAGTGGACACATAGTAAAAGGGGTATATATATATGTTTATAACTGCATTTTATTTTAGTTAAATAAAATAAATGGAAATAATTCAATTTATATTGAATTATTTACAAAATAAATACTTAATTATTTTTTTTTTAAATTTTGTTTTATAACTAAAATAATTTGCATAGAACTTCTCAATGAGAGAAGCCTTGCAAATTTTCGATGTGGGACGATACAACAACCTAGAAAATCGAACCGATAATTTCTTCGTTTTTTAGGAACTTTCGATAAGTTTATCGATTTAATTTGGTAATTTATTAATTGCTTTCGATTAAAACCTATTTAATTCGATGATGATTTTAGGTACACATTCTTCCCCACGAGATGCTAGGAATATCGACTTTCGGGCTATCAATGAGGTTGCTCAAATGGTTTCCTATACGCGTCGTTGATCAGATTCTCCTAGTGGCCTCCCGTCTGCTAATCGGTGATACGGGTCGGGTTGGGTTGACCCGGCCTTCCGTGGGCCCTCTCGAATTGAAGAGTTTGACCGGAAAGACCCCGGTTTTGGACGTTGGTACCCTTGACAAGATCAAAAGTGGACACATCAAGGTATATATATATAATTCCTATAGAATCTTTAAATTACGCGTAAATATATAAATTAATCGATTACGATGCCCTTGTTCTTGATTATTAAAGGTATGTCCCGGGATCAAGAGAGTAAGGCATCAATCCGTGGAATTCGTCGACGGAATAACCCGAGATTTCGATGCAATAGTCTTAGCAACTGGTTACAAAAGCAATGTACCAACTTGGCTAAAGGTAAATATATACATATATATATATATATATATACTTCCTTTTACTTTTACATATTTTATATATGTATATATGAAATAATTGGAGGGGCATGTTTGGTTTGAATCTATATCTTCCCCCACTCCAGGAAAGTGAAATGTTCTCTGAGAAAGATGGATTCCCGAAAAAGCCTTTCCCGAACGGATGGAAAGGCAAAAGCGGGCTTTACTCGGTAGGGTTCACCAAACGCGGCCTTATGGGAACTTCGATGGATGCTAGGAACATCGCCGAAGATATCGAAAACTGCTTGATGAAGAGAAGAAAACCATTTTTTCTTAACCACGTAATTCCTTGCAAAATATACAAAAATATATATAAATATATATATATATATATATGTAGAAATGGCCTATATATATATATATATATATGTGTGTGTGTGTGTGTGTGTGTGTGTGTGTGTGTGTGTGTGTGAAGGGGTTAGGAGGAGTTTATTTTTGACTTATTTAACTTGCCACTAAAAATAGGACTTAGAACTAAATAAGAGGTTTAGAGAGTGAAAAAAGGAGTTGGTTTAGATGGTATAGTTAAATCAATATTTAATAAATTTTTTTTTTTCTTTTTTTTAGTTTTTAGTTAATTTTTTTAGTGCAATGTATTCCAATTTATGATTTGTTCGATGTTACGTACAAGTACGTACGTACACCCAATAAATTTTTATTTGTACATAATTAATTTGAGCAGATATTTGTATGCGCGTACTGATTTATTACGTATAAACCGAACCAGACTAAACGAAACGTGATACCAAATCGAACATTAACACTCGTTTGAACTTGAATAAACACATATATAAATATATTTTTCTTCGATAAGATATGAATCTCGTTTCCATTTTAACACAAATAATAAATAACATTTAAAAAAAAACTCAAGCCTTTCAAGTTAGAATCTAACAATCATGCATGCCTTAGATTGTACTCAATTCTTTAATCATACTTATAAAAGAATATAAAAATAAAAATAAAAATAAAATAAAACTTTAATCATTATTTGCTTTTAAAGGAAACAATTCAATGAACCTAAAAATTCCATTCCGAGCATTACTTAGGTCACAAATATCGAGATGTTTCTTTAGTCTAATAAATTTATATTACATAATGTAAAAATAATTAAATATTAATAAATATATATATATAGGCCAAATTTTGGAAAGGTGGTAGGATATGTATGCATGCTTTTGGCCCCCATCTGCATAACAATGATGTCAACAACATGCATGCATGCAGCCATTAATTATTCTCATTTTATTGTCAACAAAAAATGAAATTAAATAAAAAAATATAAATTAGTGGTCAAGATTAATATCTAAATAAATAATTAATTAAGATTAATTGTATGACCAAATTAAAGCAAATAGTACTTAAAAGCATAAATTATGTAGTCCACAAATAGTGGTCCTCTCCTGGCCATTGGATCCACAAGTTCATCATGATGGTGCACTATTTGTTGATGACTTGATATCTATCCCCTTTCCGTACATCCACACGTGCTGCACGTGCGAATTCATCACCCCCATCCATTAAATAAAATAATTCATTTATTTTTAATTAAGAAAAATCCCTTTTTCATTTTAATTTATCTTGTTATAGTCATGTATTTCACTATATTTACATACAACCAATAAAAACACGAGTTGATATATTTATGTAAATATGTTTGCAATAATTATACAGTTTATTTCATATATATGATTACTAAATACATAAAATGTTTATTAACATTCGATTTCAAATAAATAATTTTTATTATTATTTATTTTTTGCATTATTTATATAAAATTATTGAGAATAATAATAAAATAGAAAACTCAGCGTGCGTTTTTAGTCATAAACAAAAGAAAAAGCTTGTTTCTATGTAAGCGTGAGGGGGACTATGGACCATTCACATATATTCAATTTGCTGTGAGAAGTCAGCATCAAATCAGATGGTTTATTTCTTTATTCATTTATTTATTTATTTATTTATTTATTTATTTATTTATCAAATATTATTTCTCCAAAGAGTACGAAATTAATGATTGGGATTAATTATTGTCATGAAGATCTATTGAGATTTGTCTGTCATAAAATGCAGGGTACTATTTTCCCTACATTAATAGTATGCTAAAAACATACTAAAACTTGTTATCATATGAAATTTATAATTAATTAGTAATATTTCATTGATGAAATCATTTTTTTTTTCTAGTTAGTTAGTGATGGGAATGAGTCGGTTCTAGGACGGGTTTGTCAAAATCCGAGACTTCAATCCGCAAAAATATATATGAAACACAAACCAACCCAATCCATCTTAGCATAGACCTAGATCTGCTTCGACCCATATATCTCCCAAAATTAAGATGCAATATTTTACAAGTGATATAAAGTGAATAGTAAATTTATACGGTTCTTGATGGTTTCAATTAGGCCCGTAACTCGGCCCAGAACTATCGGATTCTAGAAATTAAAATTCATTACTCAATCCAACATCATTTTAACTTTCCACAGACCTGCTCCAAACGAGTCAATTCCAGATCGGAGATCCGGCATACGTGTACCCATTATCATCCCTACATGGACTGTGACAGCTACTAGTTGTATACTTGTATTGAATAGTTAGTATCCATAATTGCAGATGTCATTTTTCTTTAATACAAAAATATAATTAACTTAGTTTGAATCTTATCATCTTAAAAATATTACTACTTTATATATGTTTTGTCAATCGAACTTAATAGTAACAAACGCACCACACCGAAACCTAATAGAGATCGAGCGATGCATGATTATCGAACACGTGGTTGCTAATGAATGGTTCGTATAACTTGTCTCAATCAATTCTTCGAAAAAATAAGAAAAATCGAAACCTAGTTAATAAATTACAGCTCATAAAAGAACAAATTTGGGTATAAAAAGCCTTCATCACTAACTAGGTTTTCTATTTAAAGAATTTAGTTTGAAAAAATACCAAAAATGAGATAGACATTCTTCCAATATGTAACAATTAAACCATCACAAATCAATAAATCATACACGTGTCAATTTATTCTTTAGCCTTTGACCAATTGTGGGAGTTGGAAAGTATAATAAAAAAGGAATATTCCATTAGAATTTGTATTGGGCCTACCAAATTTTAGTACTTTTGAATGGACCAGTCCACTTATCATATGTATGAAAAATGTCCGACAAGTTTTTTCTCAAAATCTTATAAGAATAGATTATGAGTTTTTATTTGCTTATAATCTGTTTTTATAAATTAATTTTTATTTTTGCTTCTTTTAAAATAAGCTGTTTTAAACTGTAATTTTAGATATACTTATAGACCTGCCTTTTCAATTTAAGTTGATTTTATAGCGTATTTACAAATACCCTCAACTTCTACAAAATAAGCATTTAAAACGAAATTAAATCACAATTAATGACTTCTGCTTTTAAATAAGTTTTTGCAAACACCACCTTATTCGATTGATTAAAGATCAAAAGATGAAAGTGACCAATCATGCACCATAACGATCGGTTAGCTAATTATCGATCGGACAATCATAACATTTGATCATCCATCTTTTCACACTACGAGTATGTGTTTTTGTGCGTGCGAATATTTTTAGGGACCTCAATAAATTAATAATTTCAATCACTAATATATCTTTTCAAGAAAACCAGTCCATTCAGTCGTGATCAGGGGCAGAAGTATGATTAAACTGTGGGGAGAGGGCGAGCTAAACTTTTTTAGGTTCTTAAGACATTCCGAAAATAGATTTATATTGCTAATTTTTATTATAATCTTATTATATTTTAAGTATGCAAAAATAAAATAAAAAAATCAATTAATCCAAGTGATTCTAATAATGTATTGCACTTAATATTTTGGAGATTCGAGGCATCGGCGTTAATTTAACCTTGTTATTTTATATTATTATATTAGATATGATTTTATATTTATAATTAACTCTTAAAATATGGTGGAATATCTCTCTTATCTTTATTTCTTAGAGTGGCACTTTAACCTTATTATTATTTTATTTATTTATTATTTATTATTTTTTTTTATTTTCCTTTATTGCTCAATTTTGCAGATACTTATCTCTCAATATCTTCCCTTTTACTGCATGCTTTTTTCCTCACACAGAAATCAGCCAATGGGGAAAAAGCATTCCTACAATTGTGAGAATCTGAGTATCTGTCAAACATCCCAATTGTGAGAATCTGAGTATCTTTCACCAGATTGTGTGGTAAAGGATCTTTTCTATTTTTTTTATTTTATTTACCAAAATAAATAAAGTAAATAAATAAATTCAACCTTTTTTATTTTTAATTTTTTATTACAAGTCCTTCAAACAGCAATTTTTCAGGTGGTGCCATTCCTTTTAGTCAATGGTTGAGGGAATATTGGTTAAAAATGGTAAATTGGGATTATTAATATTCTTATTTTGACTAATCTTGAATATATCTTGTTATTTATCATTAAAAGTTGGCCATTGATTTAATTGAGATTTGATAAGATAACATTATATGCTTTTCATTTCTCTTATCTTGTTAATCTCCTTTTTGCTCTAAAGATACGTCAACGATACGTGGTTGATTTAGAAGGACAGATTTGTAAAATGCTCGACTAGCAATGTACTTCAATTTGATAACACGACGACTAACACGTATACAATAGGAATTTTTTTTATTTGATTGTTGGTTGAAGAAACATGGTGGAGAGTGCACATCGTGCATCAAAGAGATTGTTGAAATCATCGACTGGGGCTATTGATAGTATACAAAATCATGTTGATGCGCAAGTCCACCTTCAAATTAATTAGTTGAAGGTGAAAAACGAGAGAAGCAGATCAATCATAATCCACGGTACTTCATATACGTATGTTAGTGCTTTTGAGATGTAACATATCACTGTCACATTGGACCTATTGGATGAAGAGTTGGAGAAACTACAAAAGAATGCGAACAATTGTAACTGCTAGCATAGTAAAACTCGTGGGCTCCCGAATTATTCGCCCGCTTTTACACGAACTCGTTTTTATCTACAAAATCGATTAGAAAATAATTAAATTCAAGTGTTCGTGTGGTTCCATTCGAGTTTCGACGCTACCAAATTCCAACTCCAAACAAAGAAGTAATAATATCATAATTAGATTGCATAATAGGATGAGAAAAAAATGGTTAGCATCATAAAAATTGCTTTTATTTCAAGAAATTTATTTTGGAGAAGTTTCGGGCCTTGACCATCTTTTATGGGCCTAGGCCCAAATGCAATTGGAAAATAATTGTAAAACTAGCGCAAATCATGGGGAGGTAAAACTAATTAAACGTTTTCTAACGGACCCCGTTGCAAAAAATAAAAATAAAGAAAAAACAAAGCCAAAAGAAGAGAGAGAAAGAGAGAGAGAGGAGAGAGAGTGGGGTACAAGGTAGAGTCACCTGTAACGAAAAATCTCATCGTTCTTCCATTCTGGCATCAAAATCAACAGTCTAAAGAGATCCATTTCACTCGTCAAGATCCATTTTTTCTTTAGGTACTGATTGAATTGGGTAATTGAATAGTTGGTTTCGAGGAAATTGGAATCGGAAAATGGCGCCACCAGCTCAATCTCAGCGATCCCCTTCTCCTTCTCAGCCCTCCGGGTACTTATCCAATTCTATACTATCGCATTACCTATGTTTTTTTATGTATGTATGATTCTTTGTTCGTTTAATCGCTTGTCTATGATTTGTGCGATGAATTTGAAGTGGGGAGTGTTTGTTGTAAGGGTTTGCAATTAAATTGCCTAGTATTGATCGTAGCAGAATCGCAAACGAACACGTATTGTCGATCGAGTTTGTTGTGTATCTGTGATTTTTTCTAAAGTAAAATATGATCTGGACATAAGAGTCTATGTGTGAAGTCTCTAATGTACTGAGTATTGATTTTCGAGACCTACTATTTGTTTAATGCATAATTACGCCCAATTTCACTGTTCGTTATTGTTCGTCTGTGTATATATTTCCATAATCGTGACCAGTGAATCGTGAACCATCGGGTGACAATTGCAAAATGGGTTGTCTTAGTAGATGATTAATTTATGTTTGCATGTCACCCGTACGCCTTTTGTAGTAAACCTAGCCGATTTTCCTTTCCACTTTCTCGTTTCCAGACTAAGCAAAATCCGAACAGTTCTAATTATTGAAACTCTAAACCTTGTCTTGGTTTCATCAGAAAAGGAGAGGTTTCCGATCTCAAAATACAGCTCCGCCAGCTGGCAGGTAGCCGAGCACCTGGCACTGACGACACGAAGAGAGATCTTTTCAAGAAGGTCATCTCTTACATGACTATTGGAATCGACGTATCGTCAGTTTTCAGTGAAATGGTGATGTGCTCTGCCACCTCAGACATTGTGCTTAAAAAGATGTGTTATTTGTACGTGGGCAATTACGCAAAGCACAATCCAGATCTTGCCCTCTTGACTATCAACTTCCTTCAGAGAGACTGTAAGGATGAAGATCCAATGATCAGGGGTTTGGCTTTAAGGAGTTTGTGTTCGCTCGGTGTGGCGAATTTGGTAGAGTATTTGGTGGGGCCGTTAAATAGTGGGTTAAAAGATGGGAATAGCTATGTGAGAATGGTTGCAGCTGTCGGGGTTCTCAAACTATACCATATCTCGGTTTCGACGTGTTTGGATGCTGATTTTCCGGACCTGCTCAAGCAGTTAATGCTCAAAGACAAAGATGCCCAGGTTAGTCCATTTATGCTATACATATATGCTTCGTTCAGTAAGTCTGTTTCTTAATCATGGACGGTGATTCTAATCTTCAAGAGGGCCGTTTTTTACTTTTCGGTACGGGATTTAGAGATATTGACGAGTTGTAGGTTTGTATGTAGGATATGTATTTTTAATACAATTTATATCATGTGTAGTATGTGGTATTGAAGTGTTGTTTGACAAAAAATGTCCTCGTCACTTTTGATACATGTAGTCCACTCTGTCATTTTTGAAAAATAATTAGCAAACATTGTATTTACCAAAAAAAGAAAAGTTACTCTTATCAAAACAAAATCGTACCCAATTATCATCTGAGTTTAACGATTTGTTTAAACAGGTCGTTGCAAATTGCTTAACATCTCTACAAGAGATATGGAGCCTGGAAGCAAGTAAATCTGAGGAAGCAGCGAGGGACAGAGAATCATTGCTTAGCAAGCCAATTGTATATTACTTTTTAAATAGGTATATTCATAGGCCCGGTCTGAATATTTTTTTATTACTAGCTGCAAGGTCATCCATATTCTCCATTGTTTAGTGTGAGGCAATTAGCGACTTATTTATGTTTTTAGGGGTCGTCGAGATAATTGTAATTCATTATCTACTTTCACATACAGATAAACAAGCACAATGACACATGCATTGATACAATTATATTTTTCTCAATATTTCGCTTGATGAATGCAGGATTAAAGAATTCAACGAATGGGCTCAATGTATTGTTTTAGAGCTGGTTTCTAAATATGTTCCTACAGATAGTGAGGAGATCTTCGACATCATGAATCTTCTTGAAGACAGACTTCATCATGCAAATGGTGCAGTTGTATTGGCAACTATTAAGGTGTTTTTACATATGACCTTGTCCATGGCTGATGTTCATCAACAGGTATTTCATATTTTCATCTAATCGTCTTTTGTTTTATAATTAATGATAGCATAAACATCAATTTATGTTTCCGATTGAACTCAGCACAAATTTTAATTACCAATTTCAGTAGCAAAGGTCTATCGACAGGCACATTGGTTTTACCAATAGTTCTTCATATCTGGATTAAAATAAATTTTCACAAAATCTCTCCAGGTTTACGAACGAATTAAAGCTCCTTTGCTCACTTTGGTAAGCTCGGGAAGTTCTGAGCAGTCATATGCAGTACTAAGCCACCTTCATCTACTTGTGATGCGTGCACCGTTTATATTCTCTTCGGACTATAAGCACTTTTACTGCCAGTATAATGAACCGTTTTACGTCAAGAAATTGAAACTTGAGATGTTGACTTCCGTAGCAAACGAGAGCAATACATATGAGATAGGTCAGTTTCATTCTATAACTTTTGCCCACCTTTTCTAACTAATTACTGATGCCCGTTTATTTTTTTTTTGGATCTATTACAGTGACTGAACTTTGTGAGTACGTTGCAAACGTTGATATTCCGATGGCGAGAGAATCGATTCGAGCTGTTGGTAAGATTGCATTGCAACAGTATGATGTAAATGCCATTGTTGATCGATTGCTTCAGTTTTTGGAAATGGAAAAAGAACATGTGACTGCAGAAACTCTTGTACGTAATTTTTCTCTCTCTAATCCTAGACTATGTGAATTTGTCAATCACATATTTATTTTGTCCCGTTTCATAAAGCTGTACTATTTATCTAGGTGCTTGTAAAAGATCTTCTTAGGAAATATCCTCAGTGGAGTCATGACTGCATAGCGGTTGTTGGGAATATCAGTAGCAAAAATGTTCAGGAACCGAGAGCCAAGGCAGCTCTTATTTGGATGTTAGGGGAATATGCTCAAGATATGCAGGACAGTCCGTACATTCTAGAAAGTCTTATCGAGAACTGGGAAGAGGAGCACTCTGCAGAGGTAATTAAATGCTATTATCAAAATGGTATCACCAAATTTTCTTGTGTTAGTAACCACATTTATCTTACTACAATATGAGACGGAGCTGAAAATTTCATGTTTGTTTCTTGCTAGTATGGAATCAATAGTCTCATAGGGTTTTAAGAAGAATCGAACAAATTCTTAAATCATTTTTCCGGAAGCTTCTTAGGGAGATCTTGTCTGAAATCTCTATGTGCTATAAAAGCTCTTTTAATATTATGAAGAAGAGCATATACATGTTTATTTACTTTTTAGAATGAAAGTTAAAAAGTATAAATGGTAGTATTAAATCTCGAGCAATTGTTTGATATGATGTACAGGTCCGTTTACATCTTCTTACAGCAGTAATAAAGTGTTTCTTTAGAAGACCACCAGAGACTCAAAAAGCTCTAGGAGCTGCTCTAGCTGCTGGTCTTGCCGATTTTCATCAGGTTCGATTGCCATTATACTTGAATACGGTTTTATCTATTTTAATGCTAAAATTATTGCTGAACTTTCATTTCATTTCATCGCAGGATGTTCATGATAGGGCCTTATTCTACTACAGGCTTCTAACGTACGACATTTCTGTAGCAGAAAAAATTGTAAACCCTCCAAAACAAGCTGTTTCAGTCTTCGCCGACACGCAAAGCAGTGAAATGAAAGATCGCATATTCGACGAATTCAACAGCCTCTCTGTCGTGTACCAAAAGGTACGTCAACTTTCCTACTTAAATATCTAAATACTGAAATGTAATTTACGAAGGAAACAAGGGTTTTTTAAGTCTTTAACCAATCAGGGCATTTTTTTTTTGCAGCCATCGTATATGTTTACTGATAAAGAACACAGGGGCCCGTTTGCTTTCTCGGAAGAACTTGGTAATCTGTCTATCGATACAGAACCTGCAGATAATGATGCAGTTTCTGCACCGAGAATCGAGGCTAATGATAAGGAGTTACTATTGAGTACTTCCGAAAAGGAAGAAATTCTGGGTTATGGTACAAATGGTTCTGCATATAATGCTCCGTCTTATAATTCCGCTACAACGACAGGTGGTTCACAGGGACACTTAGACCTTGTGTCACTGGACCAACCATCTACAGCATTTACGAATGCCAGCTCAGCAATGGATGAACTGTTCGGTCTTGGAATGCCAGCTGTACCTGGTTCAGTATTGCTGCTCAATGCTAAAGCTACTATTGAATCTAATGCTTTTCAGCAGAAATGGCGTCAACTGCCAGTATCTTTATCCCAGGTTTATAAGACTTTTTAACTTGGTTAATACGCTTGTTACTATTGTCTATATATCAATTGTTGGATGTGTTACACACTTGATATAATATCTCATTAAAATTCCATTCCATTTTTTTTTAATATACAGGATATCTCGATAGATCCACGAGGAGTTGCAGCAATGACGAATCCAAAGGCCCTCGCTCAGCACATGCAAAACTATTCAATGCATTGCGTAGCTTCGGGTGGTCAAGCACCAAATTTCAAGTTCTTTTTATTTGCACAAAAAGCAGAGGAACCTTCGGCTTATCTGGTTGAGTGTGTTATTAACTCGTCTTCGTGTAAAGTTCAGTTAAAGATCAAAGCTGATGACCAGAGTACCTCCCAGGCATTCTCCGACTTGTTCCAAGCGGCTTTGTCCAAATTCGGTTTGTCTTGAGCGAATATTCAAATTTGATATATTTTTTTTTCTTTTTTGTAAGGAGAGTTTTTGTATCATTTAATCTGATGTGTGCAATAGGAGCTGAAAAGGCTCATTATGTTGTTTGTCTGTTCAGCTTCCTCCTGTCGATGAGTTTTACGACTTATTAACTTTATATATTTCTTAATTTTGAAATGAAGAGATTGTAATAAGGTGTTATTTTTTCTTGAACACGCAGTCATCAATCCTACCTGCTCTGTTTCTCCTTCACTTTTCTTTTGAGAAATCGAGTTCTCGGAATTTTGATCTAAAAAGTTATAGCACTAACCAAAAAACAAAAGGGCATAAGACCAAACCATAAACAACAAAATGAGGCCTAAATTGACAATTTCCAAGCCTGCTACATTGAGTCAACTCAAAAACTGAATTCGAAATTTCACTTCCACAAGAGTGAGTAGTACTCTACATGTAAGGCAATTTCATGAATTGGCCTCAATTCTGCACTTTTGGTGGTCTATTTAAGAGAAGAAACAACGTACAACTGATTCACAACTAAATCTCATCTTCTATGTGTTTTTTTAGTGCCGATAGAATTGTAACTGAATAATGTTTGATTACTGGTTTACCAGAAAAATACTTTTTGCTCTCAAATAGAAACAATTAAGAACGGCGAAAAAATCAAGTCTTGTCCTTTACTTCTTCGAAGGGAGTATAGTTTTGAACCACTGCTTCCAAGGGGCATCTTCTTGCTGCTCGATCCAAGAAAGAAAGCAGCTATCCAACAAACAGAACAAGTTGACGTAAAGAAGTTGATATTGAACTGGAACAAATCGGAAGTTTGCCACCTGGACAATCGGCCATATGCCTCCCTCCAGAATTAACGCTGGGAGAAAATCTCTCTTGACATCTTCCTTAACTTGTGCAGAAGTTTTCCCGGAAGCAAAGCCCATGTAAGTGAAGAACACCAGTAGATCCAAGGGGCCAAATATTATACCATCAGCTGCTACTTTTGAAGCCACAAAACGGAATGAATTTTGCTGTAGCTTTAGCCGAACCTTAATGATTCGGTCCAGCCCTTGATACCTGAGAGAGAAAGGGATAAACCCCCTCAGCATTTGCAATTGATTGAAAACAAAAAAATGTAACTGTAAAGCTAAAAATCTGAAACTCTTTATAGGTAAATTAGTCTCGTATACTGGTAAAATACATACCTCATCAAGTAATGCGAATACGAAACACAGACATATAATTGACAGTTTTTTAATGTTTGGTCTTAAAATGCTGCTGCTACTAAACAAAAAGGGCACTATCCATTACCTCAACACTAGAATCAATGTGAGTGCAAACAATTTTAACCAATATTTTTTCTAGTCACAATTACGATGTAAGCTAGTGGGCAGGGTAAGAAATTCTAAACCAATCGAATCATATAGGTGTCACGCGTTTTTCACATACTTCAAGATGTGTAAATTGAGACATACAAGAGCATCGTCCAAAATAGAAAGTTCAACCCAAGCATTACGAAAACATCCGGATGGAAAGATTGCACGATGTAATGCCCACAGGGTGTGCAGAGCAGTGCACATTATAATGGTAAGACGGAAGATAAGAACCCATATTTTTGCATGAAATTATCCAGTGTAGAAAAAGAATCTAAAACCGATTAACAGACCAGAAAAAAATATTAATGGCAAAGTATAATTTATATTCTTCTGAGATAAGCAGAAACCTGGAAAATGCCATATTAAGAGTAATTGACAAAGGAAAACTTACCAGAAGTGGCCAACAGGACCAACAAATCCAAGCCCAAACAAAGCCGTGCAACCAACTCGTCTCCAATTGATTTTTAGTTCTTCATCTTTATCTTTATTTTTATCCTGCGGGCGACATCAGGGTTACCATTGTTCAGTGAAGAATCAGGAGGTGAAAATTAACAACATATGAACAAGAAACAGATAAAATCAAGATTCCCGAAGTTCATTCCATCGATAATATTTGACAAAGAAAGGAGAAAGAGTAGGTTCATTCTTGAACACAAATATTTGTAAATCCTCTCGATGTCAACATTGTACAAGATTTTATGCTGAGAAGCGACTTAAATCTCGATCAAGCGGCACTAATGTGTTATTTTACTAATTATATGGGGACTATAATAATAGCACAGCAAAAAAAATTATCCACTAATCTACACGAAATATATACCAAGTCACTAATGCAAAACATCTCTTTAATGCATGCCCTCGATCCATGGATGCCGCTCATACGATAGCAAGAAGATCATTACATAACAAGTAGTACACGGTATAAAAGATCATTCAAATAGAGATTCACATTACTTCACAAATGTAGAGATGCCACCTGACAATATAATTCAATTCATACACAAAGCCTCGACCACAATAAACTCCAACGAAACTTAAAACACAAGAAGAACTTTCTTAACTACGATTTCTTGAGAATCGAGTGTATAGAACATAATGTATGCAGTGTATGGAAGTGTTCTTAGTATCTACGACATTTCATAATCCAAGTTTGAACAAATCCAACAAACAAGGCGCGTGTGATATGCAAACAATCTACAAATAGGACAAATGCAAGTAAGGTACCTAAACGTAGCATTGCCCGAATCATCAAATAAAATCGAATCCACGCCATACTTTCGTATTACTCAATTTCATAAGACAATCATATTTTTTTCTACAACCGACACACTCGAAAAAAGGCCAGCCAGAAAAAAAGGATCGAAATACAAGAATACGAAGGCACCAATTCAATCAAACTTAACACACGTTCAAAAAAAAAAAAAACCCCAATCCAAATAGAACAAAACAAACAAACGCACATTCAAATCATCAGAAAAAAAAAACACCAAAAAGAAAAACAAGGATTACTGACAGTGATTTGGAGGTGGAGAGGTTTGGCGGTGTAGTGAGTAACGGTTTGAGCGGCGATATCGCCGAAACCCCAAATGAATCCGGAGCTAATCACCTGGGTTTTAACTGGGTGTGTTGATAAGCAATTCTGGTACCACTTCCACAGCCGCAACATGCTGTACGCTAGGGTTTGTATTATGAATTTATAATCCACTGTTCTTGTACTCTCTGTAAACGGTTATACTTGTATGTATATGTATGTATTCTTTGTTGCAGCAGAAAATTCAGAGAGAGAACAATGGCTCGTGTTCTCTTTGTTTTCGCTCTCTCTCTCTCTCTCTAAGTTTTATCTGCTTCTAGGTTTTTTCTCTCTCTCTCTCTCTAAATATCTTTTTCTCTCTCCTCGTTTAAATAATAAATAAATAAATAACAATCCTACTAATAGTCCAATTACATAATTTATTTACTTGCTAATTAAAATACTAATTGTAATGGCATTCTATTTCTATCTAATAATAAAAACAACAAAATAAAAACCGAATTTTAAAATTGGGGAAAAGTAAAAGCTTGTCCACGTACTTATAATTAATTTGAGTAGAAAGTAATATATATATATATACATATAAATAATTTTAAGAATAAAAGATAAGAAGAAAAGTATAGAATATATGAAACCATTTATTGCACTAATTGTAATAATGTCAAATTAATATTGATATGAAATATATATATATAGGTACTTACATAATCTTTTCCAACCTTTAAAAAAAATTAAGACAATCCAATTTATTATTTAATTTTTTTTCCTCTTCTAAAATTAAAATTAGGAAAACTCGCGAACCACCTCGGGAGTTCATAAACCACTAAAATCGAGCTTAAGTTCAAAATTTTGTTGAGCCCAACTTTTCACACTCGTGAGTAGACTCGACTCGTTTACCCCATAAATTAAATGCGAATAAATAATCAGAAAAAAAAAAGGGAAATATCCATAAAGATTATATATACATATTTTAGGGTGTATTTTTCACTTATTTTCAGCCTCACATTACACTCCTCTTATCTCCTACATATGTAAATATATTAGTATTTTTTTTTCAATTTACAGATGCCATTGATAAACATGTGGATAAGAATTTTCAGTATAAAATCATAAAATCAGCTTCCGCTAATTCAGTTGCACATTCGTCTTCACTGCGAAATTCAAACAGGTAACGTTACGTAATTTTTTTCTGTAATTAATTATTGGGGCGATTGTTTATCAGTGTGTTTTTCTTGGTAGATTATATTTCAATTATTGATGATGGCCTTTTTTTTTTTTTTTTAAATTTAATAATGCTAAAGTATATTAATTAGGATATGAGCATGAGCAAAGTGTTCTGAGTTCTATGTTTGGATTATGCTGCTGCTGCTTTTTTTTTTTTTTTTTTTTAAATGGTGTTATCATTTGCTATTATAGTGTTTAGAAGATCTAAAGATTAACCTGTGTGAAGATTCTCGATTACTCGATTGAATTGGTTAGATGATTTTTTTCGTGAATTTCTACGAATATTAGCTCGGATTGGAATAAAATTGTGAGTAACCCATCCCACTTATCGGCCTTCAAAGTGAAAACAATATTTGTTAGTAATTTGCTTGCAAATCGTTTTCGGAGGTAGATTGAAAAACATGTTGAAGTTTCACTCCCCGTATACATATTCTATATGTGAATTGAATTTAGCTAAGCTAAGTTGTGTGCACTTTAACCATGTGCGTTATGTTTAGAGATTTAACGAGTGTATCTTTAGTTGAATTGATCACCATTTCGTTGTATGTGACTAATGGTTTATGTCCTTTTGATTGGCAATTAGTCAATCTTCAATATGGATTCATACTCTCGTATTGTTACCGAAAATTTCTTATTTTCTTGATATTTCGTATGATGCCGTCATATACTTACATATAGTGTCCACTCTGATTTGCAGATTGTGATTACATAGTTTCTATTAACTTATCGGAGAGAAACTTGCACGCTGCTGTAAATTTTGTATATTTCTAACGAAGGAATTTAAATCGCCTAATTATTAATAGCACGCATGGGGTACCTAGAGGAGTTCGATAAAGAGTCGGCCAATTCTGAAATAAACTGCAAAAACCAAGATGATCCTATCATGGTAACGATTTTTTTTTTTTTTTTGCAAAATTGTTGAAGTGTCGATGAATTCTCTCAACTGTCTACCAAATAAATCACATGCTTTCTTGCTGCAGAAAAGGTCTCCCGATGAAAAGATTAATTTTAATCCACCGTCAGAATCTCCTCTCTGCACTTTCTGCACGAGCGACGAGAGCTGTAAAATCGTTCGATCCAGAACGAAGCTAATGAACATTCTTGTAGAAAAAGGGAAGCACCAAGAAGCTCAATCGGTTTTCAACGATTTGATTCGACGAGGGCATAAGCCCTCTCTCGTAACATACACGACACTCTTAGCTTCATTGACCGTTCAAAACGCTTCGAACACACACACTCGATAATCTCTCAAGTCCACAAAAACGGGATGGAGCCCGATTCGGTTTTCTTCAATGCTGTGGTGAATGCATTTTCCGAATGTGGAGATATGGAGGGAGCAATGAAGATGTTTTCGAAGATGAAAGAATATGGAATGAAGCCCACAATTAGCACTTTCAATACGTTGATTAAGGGATATGGGATTGCAGGAAAACCCGAAGAATCGTTAAAGATAATGGAGATAATGTCTATGGAGGAGAATGTAAAACCGAATCTTAGGACATATAATGTTCTTGTGAGGGCGTGGTGTAATAAAAAGAACATAAACGAGGCTTGGGGCATTGTGCATAAGATGGTGGCTTCGGATATAAAACCGGATGCTATTACTTACAACACGCTGGTGACTGCTTATGTTCAGAATGGGAAAACGGAAGAGGCTGAAAATGTGATTTTGGAGATGCGGAAAAATAACGTGCAGCCGAATGAAAGAACGTGTGGGATGATAATTGCTGGATATTGTAAAGAAGGTAGAATAAGGGATGCGTTGCGATTTGCTTACAAGATGAAGGAATTTGGTTTGAGGCCTAATCTTGTCGTGTTCAACTCGTTGATTAAAGGATTTCTTGATGTTTCGGACAGAAACAGTGTTGATGAGGTAAATTATTTTTCTGTCCTACATTTTGCATATAGTTTTATATTGTCACACTCGAACAACCTTTTGATTGTGGTTTTATTGGTTAATAGGATCGTTATATCGAACATCTCTAGCTAAATACTTAGTTGCACAAAAAGAAGCGGATAAAATAGGAAGATATTGAAAGTTGTTCGATTTATCGAGTAGTCTTGTAAATGTTATTTTTAATTGGTTCTTGTGTTCAAAATTAACATTATTACTTGTAAAAACTCGAAGCACATGCAACGAAATAATATATTATTTTGAGGAAAGAAAAGAAAAAAGAAGTGTAGTTACTAATCACTCTGTGTTTTCAAAATGGTGATAGCCATATCTGCATTAGTGATCTCTACATTTATAAACTAAATAGTTATTTTCTTCCATTTATCAGTAATTGATTCCAAATAATAGCAATGCAAATTCCGATGCCTACCCACATTGAGAAATTCGAAATCCCTTTATCTGTAAAAAAAAAATCAATATAAAATTACACGCACACGTGCGCTCACACTCACAATCACTTACAAAAAGAAAAAAAATAGACTGATGCAACTTTTCGAGTTGATAGGTTCTAACATTGATGGAAGAATCGGGAGTAAAACCAGACGTGATCACGTTCAGCACAATCATGAATGCATGGAGTGCCGCAGGCTACATGATAAAATGTCAAGAGATATTCGACGACATGGTCAAATCCGGAATTAAACCAGACATCCACGCGTACAGCATCCTGGCCAAAGGATACATACGTGTCCAAGAACCAGAAAAGGCCGAAGAAATCTTATCCGCCATGCAAAAAAGATCCGATCTTTACCCTAACGTAGTCATCTTCACCACCGTTATCAGTGGATACTGCAGCATTGGCTCGATGACATCAGCGATGAGGGTTTTCGGGAAAATGATCGAATATGGAATATCCCCAAATTTAAGGACCTTTGAAACCCTAATCGAGGGATATGCCGAAGCTAAGAAGCCATGGAAAGCCGAAGAAATAGTACAGCTCATGGAAGGGTTCGATGTTAGGCCTGAGAAGAGCACGTTTTTGCTGGTTAAGGAAGCTTGGAGAGCCGTAGGATTGACTCAAGAAACACGAGAAGAGGGTTTGGAGAAATTTTCGTCCTTTTCGAGATTGCAGATACCTAATGTGGTTTTGAGTGAGCAGAAGAGGAATAATAATCGAACGGTGTTGAGAGAAGCTGCCGAGTCGTCGTTTGCTTGTCGGTTTGGAGAGCGGGCCCCGGTGGTTAGCCGGAGGAATTTTCGGGGGTGGATATCTTGTCAGGTTGGATCCTTTTGTACAGTACTCTATTGAAGTTTAAATTTAAAAAAAAAAAAAACAAAAAAAAAAGAAGAAGAAGAAGAAAAAAGTGATTTTGTTGTACATAGGGAAAAAGGGGGAAGTGTCAAGTTGTGTAAGTTGATTATGTTACTTATTCCACCACCACGTATTTAATTTCTTTTTTCATGTGCAGCTGCAAAAAAACTTATGTATGAGATAAAGCTTATATTCCACTCAGTACTTGGTTAAGAATGATGAGCTTGCATAGTAATATCCTGTTTGGCTAAGTTTATTTAATCAGTTGATAATGTTATATCTGATAAGTTGTTTTAAGCGCTGATAAGTTGTTTTAAGAGCTGATAAGTAATTACGACTTAGTGGGATGAGCTCCATAGTTGTTTGACTTGGCCGCATTGAATCAAATTATTAAAGGTTTATTGCAATTAGTACCTGGTGTTATATTGAATTATTAAAAGACTACCTCATGGTATTTTATTGGCAAAAAACCCCTAAATAGGATACTAATTGCTAAAATAGATTAGATATAAGGTGGTTATTTTAACAATTCGATATAACACAAGGGTACTAATTGCAAAAAAACTACCGTGTCATATTAAGCAACTAAACTCGATTACAAACTGAAAAACATAGCGAATCAAACATCCCTTGATAATTGATAAATTGTTCGTATAATTATCCGGAAACAAACAAGGAAAGTCTTATTTCAAATTAATCAGATACATTAACTCAAAACAAAACGGTCTAACACCTTTCTCTATAAATAAAAACCTAGTCTTTGCATTAGAGAGAGGCCACAAACGAGCACAACCGCATAGATGCTAAAGTCCATAAACAATGCTCTCAAAATGTTCTGCAAAAGCAAAACCGACTCAACAGATTTCCCCATTTGGCCAATCAGAAATTTTCCAATAAACGAAAGTACGCCACTACTCCTCTGTCTATTCCTTATCTCTGCTCCTTGTATTCCCAAAAAAAGACGTGCAACCACAATCGATACATTCGTCAAGAAAAGCAGATAAACTGGTCTGAAAATCAAGATGCTCCTTATACTACTGCAGCCCAGAACAGGGAATTGCATATACGAAAAGATCACTAAAATCGCAACTGCTATATTAGAATACATACGAATTTTCTCCGAAGCTGAAATTGCGTCATTAATTTTACCGCTTGTGAATGAGTTGACACGGTTCTGATCGAGTTGCTGGTTCTGCTCAGTACTTGCCATGGATGATGATATTTGAGATAGTTCTTCGTTGACCCTAAGTGGGGCTCTTGGTGGCAAAGGATCTTTTGTCTCTTCTAAGATATCACGGTGAATAGATTCTCTGCGAGATTCTTGATTTGTTAATGATGAATCGGAGACTAAATCTTTGTGTACAGCAGAATCTGCAAATATCATCAGTAAGAACAAGCAACATCAAGGAAAAGTACTAATCAAAACAAACAGTTCCTATTTTTAATTTCCGATGCAGAAACAATTGGGATGCATTAGCTAACAATTGCAAATTTGTATGATCAAATCAAACCCTTGTCGTATATAGACGAAGATCTATATTGCCTTCAAATTGCAATTAGTGCTTACAAATCAGGCAAATAATTTAATTACAAGATATATTTACTTCAAATCCAGCAACATCATCAAAAACCAGTACTCAAACACATCCTATCTGAATATAAGCATTCATAAGGGAATATCAGAAATCGGACAAAGCTCGAGTAGAATGCGATTTATAAGCAATGTTACAATAATTTTCTGAATCTAAAAGAACATGTTTTCAATAGCTTAATGCAACCATTGAACACATAAATTATGCTCTTCCAAAATTCAATCCCCTAAAAATAAAAGCAAATAACGAGCTTAAATTTACAGAAAATAAAAACAATTTATATTTGAATACTAAGCTCAAAACTACTACTTAATAGCAGAAATTTAAAAAAAAAAAATAGAACCGTACCTGCGGGTTTTTGACCGGAGAGATTCGCCGGTTTTGGGGATTCGTCGGGCTCGGAGGGCAGTGATTGGATGCGACCGGTGATAAGCGCCAAGCGGTCGGATCCCCGCTCGACGATGCGGCGGCGACGCGCTTCTCTGGTGGCGTTAATGCTCCCTCCGGTTGCTGCGACCGCCGCCATGATTTTCCGGTGACTATTACAGATTAATGGGGATTGATGGACTGATAAATTACTATACTAGATTTTGTTTGGGTTTTGGGAGAGAATTGAGAGGAGAGAAAGAGATGACCTTCGATTTACTTTTTTACTCTTCCCATTTTGTCCTTGCTACTGTTTGTTTGTTGCACTATACCCCAATTTTGTTGTGACATTCTATTGCATCTACTGAATTTCATATCTGATAAAATTATTTAGAAAAAATTAATAAATTTAAGAGTACATTACAGTCACCTTTGAGATGATGTCAAATTATGAAGAAAAAGAATCATCATCTTTGAATAATACTACTATCCCGTCGTCTATGAATCGTCTTACATGTCGGTCAATTTAACGAAATTTTCATATTCTTGTGAAATATTCTCTAATTTGTGTCCATTTTATGCAAAAAGGCAGTTTCATAATATATACAAGCCAAGAGAGACATTTTCTAATCATCTTGTGTTCAATTGGGGAGCTGGAAGGGGGTAAAATGAGCAATTTTAATAAATGTCGTCTGATTAATTCAATTTTTTCAAGGAATTAATTGAAGCCATCGAAGATACATGCGTTACTATGTGAAATTTGATTTTACACAATCGGGACTCTCCTTTTTAACGAACATAACGAATGATGATCCCAAAGATCCTAGCTTAGCATCCACAGTCCACACATGTACCGATGTTAGAGTCCATCCTTCCGACTTCCCAGCCCGATGAATCCTCTATTCTATTGGTATGCATCTCGAACTGCTGACGCTCACACTTTCTATAAGTATTTTAATTAGATTAGTTAGACAGGACTTGGGAGTTCTTGTTAGTGGGTTTCTACATTTTACATTGTAAATAGGCTGCTAGGATTTTATGAGAACCAAGCAGAAAAATATTGACTAGAGAAGTAAAGAGAGATAAAACACACTCAACATGGTGGTAAAGAAAGTGAACCCACATTAAAAAATCAGCCAATTTCTCAACCGCGTGTTACTTCGACATCCTCTAAATAAGTGTACAGAAGATCGACCCCAGAATGTAGGCGTGAGTTGTGTGGTGACGCAGTGAAGATCAGAAGTTCCATCGGTCTAATTCTTGCTTGGCTTGTTCCATGTCCTTCTGCACTTTTTTCCTCCGGTAAAATATTGGGCAATCTCGACTGATAGTATATATATAAGAAGAGCACTTGTTATTAGAACCAAGCAACCAATCTTTAATAGTAATATATCACAAATACGATCTGATCGTAAATATATGATGATATATCGGACCTGGTGCAAAGCACATCCTGAAGAAGAGAGCCTTGGCACTCCTGGCACTGCGTCCATACTCTACCAAAAAGCTCCTCCAATTCAGCAACTGAAAAAGGGAAACACGTAAATTTGTGCATGGCCACTTGACACAAATTCCAGGGACACACCATGAAGATGTAAGAAGACAGGTTTACATACCATTAGCTATCGACTTGCAATAAAGCTCAGCTTCTCTTCCTTTGCATTGCGAGCATAGAGTGTGATCGGAGTTACTGGCAGAACAGGATTACAAATGGTTAATGTTTATTTTGAGTGCTGAACAAGAGTGTCAGTGTCAACGGACATAAATCAATGCAGCACTTGAATAGAAAATAGTTCATGATGAGTTGAAATAGAACAGATGGAACACTACGGTGCTCTTTTTGTAAATGTAATATCACAACTTTAGTGAAAAAATAACCTAGATAATTATACACTCGACAAACAGTATCTATTGAGCTTGAAATGTTAGAGCTAATAACAATATCAAGACAATTGGCGTATATAAAGCATGAAAAGAAACATATAATATGTTATATTCAATATTGCCCTGAAAGAAACATATGATATGTCACGGGTGCCTGTTTCCCAGTTGCTCGTACTAAATATTGTTAATTAGACTAATGAAGAGTCACATATAATAATATCTTATTATTAATATAGTTGTACCTAATCGGAGTCTTGCATCCAATGCAACTAAGTTGCTTTCCGAAAAGCTTTGCAATGCCAATGTTGGGAGTACAATTGTTTTTTGACATCATGTGACTCCCTTGAAAGAGCTCTTTATTAGCATTCTTCAAGATGGGTTCGAAGATCCTCATCAATGGCTGCAACCATAAATTATCTAATATTAGCTAAGACGTACCGCAAGCTGTAAAACCACAAAAAAATTGCTTCACGGACCTTGCTAATTTGATTTTCGAGGTAGTACTTGTGATCTATAGGATTGTTATTTTCTAAAACGAAGATGGGATCCTCTGATCTTTCATAAGCCTGTTCACCATCCGTATATCAGGCTTTCTACATCGAGCTCTAATGAATTAACAAATAAATACAAATGAGAAGCTTACCTTGGCATTGGTTTCTGCTTTAACAATGACATATGCTACCCGATCCCCGACATTTGGAGCAGTAGCAGCATCTCTCTGTTATTCATAGTGCGTATAGAACAGATGGAATTTTAAATTGCTTGCAAATATAACAAAAGAAGTGAATATTCAATCTTCATTACAATAGAGCATTATTCAGATTCACAGAATTTAAAGTGTTCTCTAACGAACTACGAAGTTGCTTTTATTAGTCATCATGGTATTGAAAAAATTAATCGAACTAATGATACATTTCAAACCTTGCGCATTCGTTCTGCAAGCTCAACATGTGCTGCTTTCACTTTATAGCTGTCCCGTGTTTTTGTCAAAGCCTATTGAAAGGGAATGTCAGTGCAAGAGGGAAGATGTCAAATGGAACTAGCAAACGTGCATGACACATTAAGCGCTTAGAAAGCAGAGGAAAATGTCCAAGTATTGCAGGAGTGTATTATGATACCTTGGTGATTACTAAAAGGGATAAATCCATGCGATTCCTAAGGAGATCTGATATTGTGTTCTTGACATATTGAACTGCAGCAGGAATATCCCTCTCTATCAATATTTTATTGAGGCACTCGGTCACCATGTTTTTTACCAGCAAGCAGTTATCTCTACGAACGGTTTCAATCCCTGGCAAAGGAAAAATAAAACGACTGCGTCAAAGTACATCCTAGACCTCAATCCTATAATTATTCGGAGAAACCAATATCTAGAAAAGGATAGTGATTATTTTGGTTATCGTAACATGAAATAGTTTACTAATTACGTGAATATTTAAATGATTTTTTGGTACCAAAGGTGTGGTGAAATATTTAATTGTTTCGCAAAATTTCAAGACAGAAGTAAACGTGCAGCTTGACTCACCTTTGGTCTCCATCTTATCAAATTTCTGCGGGTTCGTCCAGTAAAGACCAGCATACCTCTTCTTACTAATTAGTAGATATGGATAGTAGACCTTCTCAAACTCCAGTTTTATGGGCTGCCAACGGAAGATGGCCATGGTAATGTGCACAAGAAATAATGAGATTGAGGGAAGAAGAATGCGGCGAGGGGCAAAAGGGGAGAGGGGGGATTTAGAAATATGGAGAAAGTATAAATACATGAACATTAAGTAACAAGATTGACACGGAATACGGAAAAGGGAGCATAATAACTTACATTGATGAAGGTGCTGCTAATATAATCAGCAGCTTCCCTGCCCAATTTCATGGCCGCATCCACTGAGGAAACACCAAACTGCACCATTACTGAATCTGTATCTCCGTATATGACCTGACATAAGAATATAAGTAATTACAAAACTATCATGACCTAAAGGATACATACTACGAGGAAGTAATAAAAAACATACTACGAGGAAATAATAAAAGAATAAAAATTTGATGCACAGAATATAACATTATAGCAAGTGCCTATTTCAATAAAGCATGTTTCATCAAGCAAATAAATGCGTCGTCAAGAGAATAGTTATTGGTAGTATACCTCAGCATTGTGCTCGTAACCTCCGAGCACTGTGAATTTATCTTCCACGAGTCTTTTCGTGTGTTCAATCATTTGTCGACCTTCAAATATGGATTAATCATTAAAATAAATGACATTTGCAGAATCGCATCAAATTTATTTATTGGGTAACAAAGTTCAAGTCATGCAGCCATTTGATTACCATAGCTGGTAACACTTGAAGATATCTCTAAACAAGGTAACTGGCCAACCGTAGCTCCAGTAAACCCATAGACGGAATTTGCAGATATCTGTAAGAACCATGAGAAAACAGATAATCCAACAAGTCAAGTTAGTTAACATCAAGCCAAATACAGTAGTCGGCATACAATCATATAAAATAAAAATACAAAATAAAAAGGATAAAAATGATAATCCTTACCTTCAAAGCAAGTTGCCTACCATCTAACACAGCTCTTTCAAGAGGATCCTTTGCTTCCTAAAATTTGAATTCATACAGGTAAAACACTATTAGAAGTTTTTCTTCAACACAGAGTAACAAATTTATATTTCAATGTAGATTGCATTACTATTTAAGTACGACGAAACTCAAACTTTGGACATTGTGAACAAATCCACCAGATATCGTAGTCCAAACGAAATAATCAATCCCATAAAGAAAACTTTTGACAATCATTGACCAGTCTAATGTACAGTTCCATCTAGACGAACATGATCTTGTGCATTATTAGCTACCAGATACATAAGTGTTCTTTATATTCAGGATAATTTACACCCAAAAAACAATTTAATGGTGAAGTAGTATCAACACTTCAGAACCTTTATTTCAAAGGACTAGAAATTCACAAAAAAAAAAAAGTATTTATATATTTATAGAAATTAATTTGAGAACCTTCAAATCCGCTTTGGCCCTTCTACGAGCTGCCAAAAGTTCTTCAAGAATTTCTGGTAGTATTCCCTGAAGTGAAACAGTAGTAAGAGAAGGCAAAAAATGGAACTTGTGCATAACTAGACCCCCATCTTTTGCTACACCAAAAAATGATGACAATTGACAATAAACAACCTACATGAATGCTATAAATTTAACCTTTTGTAAATTTGA
This sequence comes from Erythranthe guttata, assembly GCF_000504015.1. The sequence goes on along the minus strand of NW_012193926.1, from coordinate 1,229,914 downwards.
TCTGACAAAAGTTTCACCAGTTGGAGTTTTGTTGACACACTCCGGAGGCAAATTAAGCTTCCGGGCATCTTCGGGATTTACCTACGCAATAATAATGACAAAATAGTAAATAACATCTGGAGTAAACAATACCCGTCTCAAGGGAGATGGCTAATTAGATTTTTCCTTAATTCTTCTGCTTGAAATTAAACATAACCTTTCACGCAGAATAGCCAAAGACAAAAAAAATGAAGGACTAACAAGAAAATACTTTTACCAGTGTAGAATAGCACAAGTTATATGCCATCATAATTGATGGATATAAAGATGCAAAATCCAGAGTTGCAATAGGCTTCTCATAGAAACCTGTTCTGGCTTCAAGAACCTGCATATGAGAAAACAATTTATTTCCTGTCCAACAACGTGCTACAGACCATTTACAGGGAATAAATTAATATATATATGTGTGTGCATATACACTACCAACATACAGTTAACAGAAAAGAAACAATGGGTGACTATTTCTTGTACGAAAGATGAACACTTACAGTTGCACCCTCGAAAGTTCCCTGTTCAGATCCAGCTTGTTTCACATTTGGAAGAATTAGATTCTTTTGTTTTGCTTTCCTTAGAAGCTGAGACATCACCTGAAGATAAAGGTAAGAATTAGATATGCAGTTGATAATCTTCCGACCTACTCCTTTTAACTACTCAAGCTGTAAAGCTAAGGAGCAACCTTGATGCTTTGTCCCCTCGAGAGTAGAAATGAGAGCGGAACACCAGTCACACGAGCCATCTCAACATAGTTATAAATGAACATCAACTTGTCCAAAAGGCGTTGTGGTAGGTACGCATCCTACAATAATTTAACAATGAAACCGAGTTTTCCTAGTAAGACTAACATTTCTTATTTAAACATGTTGAAACACAGAATTCCTAAAACGTGGAGATGCTTATACTAGGTTCAATGATGCTCGTACATGATCGATGCTCGGACAAAAAACAATTGTATCTATCAATAAGGTGGTATTGTTTGTCGGACTAATATTCTTCATTGAATCTTTGTTGTTGTGATTGTGAATGAGACATCACATCAGTGCTCGTATAATGCATTTAGTAGTATAATATTAGTGCATGAACCAGTGATAGACCTAATGTCGAAAGCTTGTGGAGTTCCTATGATCCGATGCTCATACAATTGGTAAAACTTGTAAAGGGAGAAATTGCAGGTTGTCCTTAATTTGATAATAGATCTAGCATACCTGGAGAGAGAATACAATTTACATCCCTACAATTCAATCTCAATATTCTTAACTTAAACATGCGTTTTTTGTTTATTTTGAGTGCGAGGAAGAGGACAGTTAATATATTGGAAGGAGGCGTTTTATAGACATGGCATCTAAACCTTTTCTTTGACAGTCTAAGTATAATGAATAAGGGCATTTGCTACAAGGAAGAAAATGGAAATGCAAAAACCAGGAGGAAAATAAAATTACCACAATAGGGAACCGCTTTAAGCATACAAATGCACAGGCTAATTAAATTTTATGTTGTGAACGATAAAATAAAAATGAGACGCATAAGAGGCTACATGTCACAAGAAATATAGTCCAGATATACTTAAGCTGAGGAATATGATTCACCTTCAAACAATAGACAGCAAGACGCTTTCTGGTTTCTGAATTCCCATTGTGAAGGTCGGATATAATTGAATGGTGCACATCCTCTTTCTGAAAATGTATTAAACGGTTTAAATTAGAAACACCAAGTCAGTGTAATAATTAAAAACAAAATCAAGGGGAAATTGAACATTAGGCGACATAGCTAAGTAAAATGATATCATAATTTCAAAGGTATTGTCAAGATTTAGTTTCTGGAAGTGTACAATCCGGGATCCAAACTACTGGAAGATAACAGCAGAATTGTACAACTTAATTAAGAAAGTGCCAAAACATATCCAGTTTGCTACCAATGCTCCAGATTGTTGTCAGTTGCAAATTGCAATTCATGTAAACCATTCGTAGGTTACTTAATTTTATTGAGCAATTTTGCATGCGTCCACCATAAGAATCTACTCAGTTAAACTAAGATCAAAGTCTTCTCTCCTAAAAGCAACATTTGGTAAACCACCGTGTAACATATATTCAAATACATAATTGCAAAACTTACTGTGCATGTCCGTCTCGCTAACTTTCTATTATTGAAATAAAAATAAAAAATTAAATATCCCATTGCTCTAAAGAGGTTTGAGTTTAAAAGTGAATCGCACAAAGAAAACACAATCGCATTTGTATGAAAAATCAATAAATACGCATTAGTATAAAACTATAGCATTGACATAGAGAAGTTATTAAGATTTTTTATATAAAGGAGAGAGATAAAGCAACAACTGCAAAAAGAAATATACAAAGACAAATGCCCACCTGCTCATTAAGAAAGTGTGCAGAAACAGAATTAAGTGAATAAGAACTTAATTTGTAATCCCTCTGAATGGCCTGCATAAACAAGTACCAAAGGTGACAACTTATACAATTATGTACAATAAAATAAGGATTTTTTTGCTGTCACTCTTAAATATGAGTCTCAGATGATTGCAGTTCCGTTTGGCAGGAAAAACCTGTAGCAGGTCAAATTGTACCCTCCCCTCCATTGTAACTTCTTTACTTTCTCTGGTCCCATGCTGTCTGCAGATCCACAGGCTTTAATCCGTCAGTTTACTTAGCAACAAGATATAAACTAAGGAACTCAATAGTCCCCATTTCAAGATATGTAATGCCAATATAGACCACATACACTCGATTGCCTATTCTCGCTAATGGGGAAGCTTTAATGATTTGCAGACTGCTGTAGCTTAATGTTTTTACTTGCACATGCCTTTGCATAACGGTAAATGCTTTTCTAGGGCATTGTACAGCAGGTACAGAGTAATAGATATTTCAAATTTACAACTAAAAGACCGCATTTGCCATCATATAACTTTCTTATACAGCACTATCTTCCTAGAGGATTCAGGTTGTTATTGTGCCATCCTCATACTTGTGTGCTTAGCAGTTCAATTTCACCCACATAAATCAACTTAGTGGTCGTGCACAGAGTTAACTATAATGATGTCTGAAAGTAAGCAAAACAGTTTGGGAAGGAAGGAGAAACTATTTCAGTACCTTGAGGAAAAAGTTGTATCCTTGATGCTGACCCTACTATTTCGAATACGCCCAAGCATTGGAAATTCAGCTATTCCCAGTACATCAGCTCTCTGTTAAGTTTAAAAAAAAAAAAAAGCACTATACATAATCAACCGCTTGTTAAACTTACAGAATTTTTTTTTTTTTTTTATCTTGGGTTGGGAACAACATGCCAACATTATTTTCATGTTAATTGGAATGAGGTACTAAAAATTGAAAGGCAAAGTTAAGAGATAATATCTCCACCTCAATAAGGTATGGCATATCGAATTTGCAGATGTTATAGCCAATTATGATGTCTGGGTCCACTTCACGGACTAAGTCCTGAATAAAAATGAAGATGAAATGCAGAACTTTTAGCATATGACTGTGTGTTTTTTTCAATATAGGAGAGAAACATGTTCCATCCAATAAAACAATACCATAAAGTAAAACAATACCATAAGATAAAGAACTTCCAAGAACAGACATCATGTTCTACTAATAGTCTACTGCATAAGACAACACGACTCTTCCCAAGATTTTATTCTCCTTCTATATACATCAATGTATCTACACCTTTAGGCACAATTAGTATGATAATATGGCATCCTAGTTATGAACTTAATAGACCATATAAACTGGTATTGGCATCGGTGTACGTGGTGGTATAAATAAATGCTACCGTGTAATTCTAACGTGCAATTTGGGACTACTCGACAAGGGATGCGTGGAAATTATGTAATAAGAAAACAAGATATACATAAGGGAACGAATGCAAACAAAAAAAAAAAAAAAGAGAGAGAGAGAGAGAGTACAGCCTACCTACCAGAAGACGAGTATCGTATAATAGGACGAAATAATTTATGCGTACGAAAATAAAATGAAATAAGTGAAATGAAAATAATTAAGACCTAAATTTAAGGTAGACGAGGAATGTAAGACATTAATGGCATTGAGCATATTTAAAATGGAATGTAAAATATCTCAAGAATGGCGTTGGCTACATTTTCTGAATCTGGTAAATCTAATATTATTGGCTAGAGTTATGGCAAGAGCATTACCCTCCAAGTTAATAGAACTTCTTTTTCCGTGTCAAATGACATAACATCAACGTCGGCAATACTTGAGCAAGACTTGAGAGTCATGACATTCCGAACAAATGGCTGGCCTTCTCCCAGTAATGTTACTACATTGGCTATCTAGATAATAACAAAATATATATACATACATGCATACATATCAGAAACAAACGGTACCACCGTGGACTGTTACTTATATAGATTATAGCATGCTAACCTGGATAACGGGATCATGACTGGGATCGGGAAAATGACCTTTCCTCCCAGCACACTCAATGTCAAAACTTAGTATGCGATACGGAGCCATCGTTGAGAATTCCCCTTCAGGAGCATGACTGATCAAGTCCGAAAAACTAAGAGTGTATATAAAGGTAAAACCATTTTAACAAGATCAGATCTAGGAAGAAATACCAACTCATGTGCTAAGAGAACTGTTTACTTTCCATTCATGAGGATACAGGCAATAAAACTCCAACTGACAGTTGGAGAGACTTCTCGATATCTTGTTATATTTTCCACGGGGAACTTCTATCCAGTTACCCCCAACTATGTTGCAATCAATCATGAAACGAAGAGAGAAATTAATATTACTCTCGTACGTCATGAAACTCTTGATGCCCAGTCCATCAATTTGTATTCCTCTGTCAAGTATACCTGTCAGTATTGCATTTAGATAAATGGAAACTAACATAATTTATTACGTAGTAAAGAATCGGAAATATACTATCACCAATTTAAATATCATCTGCTTATTGAATATTTGGTTATCAATTATGAATTACAGGACAATGAGAATATCACCCCAAAAAACGATGATAAATGACAGGCAAATTGTACCTGAATAGCATGAATCATACCACGACAGCTGGCGACCATTGTTGGCAGTGCGACTACGATTTTAAGGAATGGCTGAGAGGTCTCTTGTTGATAATACATGATGCTTCTTTTCTGAACCAGCTCAATACGACGAATACATTTCGGAGCTTTGTAATTATTGTTTGTTTCTTTCATCTTACCCTGTACCAACCCCGGGTGAACAAAAACCAACACAATATAATTATATTAAAGATATTAATTTTCTTGAAGAGGTACACATGGTTACATAACATAGAAATAACTACCTCGAGAATTTGATGGAGACGGAAAATATCATCAGGACCCATTCCTGAAGGGCAGTTGGCATAGAAATATGGCTCAAATCCGTGCACAAAACAGCAAACACTATGCCCTGGCCAAGAATAATTTTAGAATTAAAAACATATGGTATCGGCCTTAATCCATATAACGATTTTCTGCAAGTACTAAAGTCTCTAGTAGAACAAAAGCTAACAGTTGTCAGTATAAGATCCTAAAATAGTAGGCGATGCACTTGTGACAAAAAAAATACATTGGGATAGAGAATATGTTATGAGATTCAAATTATTTTACTTTCAAGTTTGGTAATATAAAGACAGTTTCCTCAGTTGTCCAATAAATACTAGATAGAAAGTTCAGCCAAGTGTATCCATGTAGTAGTTGCAGCTTTAGATGGTTGAAACCCAAAATCAGTTTTATTAAAAAAAAAAAAACTCAGTCCCATTCCACAAAGTTTTACAGACTTGACCAGTAAATCCGGCCGCTAGTGACCGTGGGCCCCTTGCAAAAATAGGAAAATAAAGAGCAGAATCAGATAATGGAAAAGGAATGTAGATATATAGAGCTAACCTTCTTTGGTTACCCCAAAAATCCTTATAATTGCAGCCAGGCCGGAAGAACTTTGTAGAAATTCATTGTGTCCATCCCCAACAACATAATCCATTTCCAACTGCTGAAATACTTCATAACAGAATAAGGACGAAAGCAGAATTAAGAGGGGAATTACAGAATCAAATTCCATTACTTCAGTATGCATAGTATACAATAAATTGCAGTGACCTTTTCACTAAAACTTACAATTTCGACTTTGTAAAAAAAAAAATTGTAAATTATTGCAACACAATCAAAATTTAGAAAAAAAACTGAGAAATTTTACCGATGTTCTGAGACTGAGAAAGGTATGAACCGGAAAGGTCTGGACGCTTCCAATTGGCACGGCGGTCGAATATGACACGGCGGTCGTAAAACTCCTCTTCTTCCGTCGGCGGCGGCGCCGGGCGTTTGCGCATGTTGCGTGTTTCCTCTCTCATAGAGGCAAAGGAAAAATGCTATTCTGAATTCTGAATTCTGAATTCCGAATTCAGCAACGGGAAGGAAAACAATGTCGTAAACTGCACTATTTTTGAAGAACCCTAATTCGATCGAAGAGGGAATAAGGGAATAGAGATCTGATCATGCATAAGTGTTTATTAGAGTAAACTGCAAAAAGTACCCTAGTGTTATCTTGAAATAGTAAAAACCCCATGTGATAAATAAACTAGGAAAAACCCCCTGTGAAATTTTTTTAATAGCACACTCGGTCCATTGTGATTTTAATAGTTGACCGAACGTGAAAGGACAAATATACCCTTCGGTAAAAAAAATATAAAATAGAGGCCAAATTGAATCCAAAATAAAATAAAGGTAAAAAATTGCAATTTATGCTAAATTTCTGAAAATAAAATTAGGGACTTGATTGCAATTTCCCCAAAAAACACGGCTCCACCACCAGCACACATCCTCCTCGGCCACCACCTCATCCCTCTGCATCATCACAAACTCCCTTTTTTTTTGTTCTTTTCTCTTAAAAAAAATAAAAACAACATTTGATCCACCATTTTCTCCAGCCCTCGGTAGTTGCTCCGCCGCCACATTTACCAAATCGAAAAGTTTATGAATATGATTTTCAGATTTTTGAGGTGAAGAAGAGGAGAGCAGAGGGGCATCACGATCTGATGGTTGTGGCGGCTATTGAGGAGCAGCCCATGGTGAAGTGGGGGTGGGGTGGGGTGGGGTGGTTGGAGGCCACTGGAATTGGGGCTGGAGAATTAGAGGGGCAATTATGTCATTTTAGGTCTCAAATCCATTTTCACTCGCATGTATCCGCGAGTGTGCCACACGCAAGTGTACTAGGGAGGTTTTTGCCTTTGACTAAATTTCACATGGGGGTTTTTGCTAGTTTATTTATTACAGGGGGGTTTTCGCTATTTCAAGATAACACATGAGTATTTTTTGCAGTTTACTCGTGTTTATTATCATAATTAATTTAATATTTCATGCATATTTAAACCGTGATAATTATCAATATTCTTCCAATTTAGGTTTAACTAGTACTACACCCGTGCGATTCACGGGGTATTCATCGTAAAAAAAAAATATTTAAAAATAAAAAGGTTTATCGAGATAGTATAAGATTGATTATTGATATGCAATACAAAGAAGTAGAAAATAATAAATAAAAAAAAAACTAATTTTTATAGTATAAGTGCTGAAAGAAGCCGAAAAAAGTGAAATAACTAATACTACTATTAATACTAATACTAATATTAATACTAATACTAATACCAATATTAATACGCATACTAATACTACTACTAATATTAATACTAAATACTATACTAATACTAATACTATACTAATACTAATACTATACTAATACTATACTAATATATATTAATACTAATACTAATACAAATACTAATACTAATAAACTAATTCTAATTGGCATGGTAATGCTAAAGCTAATGCTAATACTAATGCAAATCATACCCCTAATGATTCTAACTCTAATACTAATCCTAATGATACTGCTAATGCCAACAAATTGTTCATCGTACATAATTCACCAAACAATAACATAAACAATGAACGAATTATTGAGTTATAATAAACCATCGTTTATCTATTTTATAAATCACGTGTCTAGTGATGGTAATGAAAATAAGATTTTGAAAATAATTATACGCATTTAAGTGGGTTTAGATTAGTCGAAACAATTAAAATCATTCAACGCACATAATAACACAAAAAAATGAAAATAACTGTTTACAAATTATAATTGTCATTTACCCATCTATTAAATATTTTATCTATTAATGGTAATGATATAAATATTTTAAAAAGTATTTATCAACATTTAAGTTGGTTTACGTTCGTCAGAGCAATTTAAATCGTTTTATGCCCATAATTCACCTAAAAATGACTTAAAAAAGAAAATAATTAATACTAATACTAATATAATGATAATCTTAATACTAATATTAAAACTTATACTAATGTACTAATACACTAACGCTAATTGTAATGGAAATGCTAAAACTAATGCTAATACTAATACTAATGCTAATCATACTCCTAATAATTCGAACTCTAAAACTAATCCTAATGAAATGCTAATAATGCTACGAAATTATTTATCGTACATAATTCACCAAACAATAACTTAAAAAATGAACGAATTATTGAGATATAATATATTATCGTTTATCTATTTTATAAATCTTGTGTATAGTGAAGGTAATGAAAGTAAGATTTTGAAATTGTTTATCCACATTTAAGTGGGTTTAGGTTAGTCAAAACCAATGTTTTGAAAACCGGACCGGACCGGCCGGTCCAACCGGTTCGACCGCGAACCGCCTGCCTATCCGGTCCGGTTGGTTACCAAAACTCGGAAAACCCAAAAACCCGGGTCAAAGGGCGAAAATCCGGTCTGACCGCTAAGAACCGGTAAAACCGGAAATCGGAGAAGAACCCGGTTTTAGCTCAATAATGATTATTCCCGTCGGAATTTCGTGGTGGTTGGTCGGATATTGGCGAGGGTGGTCGGATCTGAATCGGGAGTGGCCGGATCTGAGTCGCGGTGAGTTGTGGCTGGCCGGATCCATGGCTGAAGAAAAAGGACGAAAGGAGGGATATATGTTACTTACAGATGGAGAGAAGGTAGAAATTGAGAAAATAACAGTGAAAGCAGTGGCTGGATGAAATAGAAAGAAAATGAGGGATTGACGGGGAAGATGAAGAAATGTGAGAGGAGAGAGAAACTAAA
>NW_012193926.1:1153960-1220653 GCF_000504015.1 Erythranthe guttata | reverse complement strand
CCTAACAATAACTTAAAAATGAAAATAATTAATACTAATATCAATACTAATACTAATCATAATACTAATTCTAATACTAATATTAATACTAATATTAATACTAATACTAATACACTAATGCTAAATTGTAATGGTAATGCTAAAACTAATGCTAATACTAATACTAATGTTTATCATACCCCTAATAATCCTAACTATAATGCTAATTCTAAATATAATCCTAATGCTGATAAACTGTTCATCATACATAACTCACCAAACAATAATTTAAAAAAATGAACGAATTATTGAGTTATATAATAAACTATCGTTTGTCTATTTTATAAATCTTGTGTGTAGTGATCATAATGAAACTAATATTTTGAAAATAAGTATACACATTTAAATAATTAACAAAATAATAACACAAAAAATGAAAATAATTTTGTTTTTCCAAATCAGATACAATATCACATAAATCTTGAAGCAGACTACATGATTCGATCACCTTGAAACCATTAATCAATGAACAACTTCTTGTAGATTTCTCAGGTTCATAGTTTGACATCATATTGACCTGGCAAACAAAAAATACAAAATATTTAATAGATTAGAAAGAATTTGTCCGATTGAAAGCAATCAATCGTAAATAACAATAAAATAGGTGTGATTATTACACACAGGTAGTGAGTAAATAACGAAAAACATAACACTACTACAAAAAAATGAGAGATTGTGGTGAAGCATAAGAGATTTTATAGTATTTTGTGAATGATCGAAAAAAGGAAAATAGTAATTAATGATTGCAATAATATCAAGCAAAAATCTTTCACAATTTTTAATTTTCAATCTTGCATAATTTTTGCTTAATTTATGGTAACATTATAATATTTTGATTCAAAGATTAAGTCATTAATATCACAATCAAATATTTTAATATTATTGCTTGATATTATTGCAATCATTAATGGATTAAATGTGGAAATTGCATTAAAAAAGCAATTAAACTCAATTGAAATATATCCTTAAATCCTAATTCGATGAATTGCGGTAGGTGTGCGACCCATTTTACAATAGAATGATGCAATTTAGAATATTTATAAGTCAAAACGACCCATTTTACAATAGAATGATACAATAGAATGTGTGAAATGGATTTCTATTCAAATTGTCAAATTTGTGGAATAGGTTTAATATTAGGTAAGTAAACTGAATTGAAAATAAAGAAAGAAATGTGGGGCCAAAATTGGAGATGTGAAAACCTCAATTGTGTACCTTGGTGATGCAACTTTACACAAATTAAAAAATGTAATATATAAGATTTTAAATAGTGAAATTGCACATATTATTATTTACATTTATCACTTCGACGACGTTCTTTTAAGGAATGAAGAAAATGAGTATTTTTTTCTCGCACAATTCATATATATATCGAGTTTTCTTTTCAAAATAAGGAAAATAAACAAATAAATATATTCCAAAATTATTGAAATAAAATCATAAAAAAAACATGAAATCAGAAATTTTAAAAAATGAACAATGCAGATTTGGTGGAAGTATTTAAACACGTGTATTTAAATATAAAATAAATTAAAATGTAAATTTTGAAATTCAAAAGAACATATTATAAAATATTAGGAAAAATATCCGATATTTAACATAAACTAATATTTATATTTTGTAAATGTAAAATATTAGAAATAACAATATTGTAATAAATTATATTAAAATAAATAATTATATTGTTATCATATTAATTTCCATGTAAATCATAAATGTAAATAATTTTATTTTATACATACATGTTTTGAAATAAGGTAAACAAATAAAGAATACAATGTAATAAGGATTAATTAAGGGAAGAAGTCAAAAAATGAAATAAATGAAATAAATGTGGGGTCAAAATTGGAGATTTGAAAACATCAATTGTTTACCTTGTCTTTATATATTATATAGATTAATTATTTAATTATTCAAACCAATTCTTTTATTTTTTGGGTAAATTACAACCAAACCACCCCTGAGGTATGGTCAAATTACGTAAACCCCCATCTTGTTTGGATAATTACAACCACCCCTCAAGGCTCAACTCCTCAAATTTAGTGGAATTTTCGAGATTATATGGAATATTATCACTTTTGTAACCGTTTTATCCCATTCGAACTCTACATTTTGAAACAAGATGATCATAATATGTGTTTTTTGGTTTGTATGTATCAGATTGTGGTACATCGGAAACTGTATGTTAATCAAAACGAGTACAAACTAGAGTACATTCCACGAAATCTAGATGATTGTTGAATTTGACACCATAAGGATGGAGGTGTAAGAAAAAATCATATTGATGGGGTAGATCTAATTATCCAAACAATAGGGGTTTTTTTGCAAATTAACCATACCTCAGGGGGGTGTTTGTAATTTACCCTCTTTTTTTTTTGAAGTTATGAAATTACTTATATTAAATATTTTTTTCCAAATCTTTTTATATTTCAAAATAAAACAATATTCATAATCCGAATTTGTAATGTAATAATTATTAGAATATACATAATTATTGATTTAAAATAAAATAAAAATATTGTATTTTTAATTGTAATGTACTAACAAAACATATAAATTGTTCTATAAATGCAAGGAATTAAAAATACAAAAACATTGCATTTTTTATTGCAATGTACTAACAAATCATATAAATTTATTCAAATTTTATTCGGATATTACAAAATGTTCGGGAAAAAAAAACAATATTTTTTTTTAAATTATTCAAATGTATATTTAAATTACAAATTTACATAAATATTAAAGTTAAACATTTAAATAAAATAATACAAAAAAAAGTTCCCCAAAAATATTAATCATAACAATATTACAATAAATAAATCAGTTTTGAACAGGTTTTTTAATTTTGATTTTCAAATAAATTCGGAAGAAAATAAAAACTGATGGGAGCTTAAATCAAGTATACATGCAACTTTAACATCAAAACAAGTAAATACACCAACAAAATTCCTCTATAATAACATACATATATCAAATGTAGTTCTTTGCTTGATACAACAAGTTCGCTGTTTCGAGTTCAAAACATCGGATAATCCATAAACCATGACTCGAAGAAAATCACCCTATTATTTTCGCTAATTGCTCTGCTCCAGTATATATATCAAGCACTAAACCTAAGGTCAATAGGCCGAAATGAAAAGTTTCTATATAAAAGTTGCATTTGTGAAAACAAGATACTGCAGCACCAGAAAATCTAGAATATCATGTACCCCCAAAAAAAAAAAAAAAAACCTGTCTTATTAACGAAAATGTGGTTCTGATAATAACGTTATATATATACGGGGACTAGTAACCGCAGCTTTCAAGCCGATGATTTTATCTAAGTACCTTCGTTTGAGTTATGAGAATCCCTAACAGCCTCCGCAATCAATAGAGCACCAGCAGCTTTTTGGGAGAAATAATCGGCCTTTTTGGAGAGTTGATAAGCCCTCTCCTTCTTGAGCTTCGCCCTCTTCTTCGCACGAGCTGCCGCAGCTAATGTTTCTCGCACTTGAAACTCGTGAAGAGTTGGACCATCCATCGGCCCAGTTTGTGCCTGCTGCGTGTGGGCCCCACCAAGATTCTCCGGGCGAACTCCGTTTTGTGTGCTCTGGTTGTTGAAAGAGGGAGACGATGAAGCGATGGTCTTTCGTTTGTTCTTGTACGCCTTTGAGCTGCGAGTGTTAGAAGAGACGCGCGCATCTCGCACGGTGTTTGCATCGTCGCCAAAAGTATGACGACTTGATCTTCTCCCTGAAAAAAACAAATATACATATATGTATGTATGTATTTATGAATATATTTATGACAGACAACGAAGACGAAATGTAATGAGAGAAGAATTTCGAGACGAGACGAACCGATAAGAGTGTTGTGATCCCTGGATGTGGAGTGGAGGTGTGCAGAAATGGAGAATTTCTTGTGAGATCTATGTTTGAAGAACTTGTTACGAATCTCCAAGCCGCGCGGCTTTAGGCAGAAAGCAAACATGGCTGGTTTTTCTGGTGCAGCTGGTGCCTTCTTCTGAACACCAATGGAAAGGGTCGGATTGCTCCGATTAACATCGTGCTCCCACTCCTTAAGCTGCTGTTGATACCTTTCCCAAAGAGGAGGCTGAATAGAAAATAGAGATACAAATCGCAATTAAACACAAGATTGAATAAATATTTTGCGTGTTGAAGCTTTCTATGGTCGGAGATTCATATCTACTCATGCAATCAGGAGAAAAAAAATACAATTGACGAAAAAGATAGAAAATACTATTCAGGAGCCATATACAAACTCGACCATAAGCCAAAGCGTACACAGTAAAGAAACTATGACTTGGATCTGTTGTCTGGTTCATTTCCAACAGGGGGTCATATAAATATGCATAATCAGTCAGATTAAATAATGTTTCGCAAAAATAAATACACGGAAACACAAATCAAAGAAGACAAGCTATTCATACCTGCAAATGTCTGATTAATGGCATGCCCTTTCTCCCCCTCTTCTCTCGCCAATGTTCATATATAACTTTAGCAGCTTCCACTGACCCCATTCCAGTCACAAGCTCTTGGACTTCATCATCTGTAAAGTTATCACGGTGCTGAACAAACGAAAATTTTTCGAACATGTCCATCGTCTTCTCAAAAAAGTCCTCTATTGTCCTTCTCTTGTCAATAATTTTTTTCCTAAATTTTTTTTTGTTCGCAGTCAACCATTGCTCATCGTCACTATCGATGTCATATAAAATATGAGAGGGATCCATAGCCATTTCAACATCCGTTTGATCCTGTCGATAATACTTCATAGGATTTCGAATAAAAGGGGCCTTAATTTTATAGTAATCGTCACATTCCTCAATCCTCCAAACTCCAGGAATAGGGATGCTCTTAACAGAAGCAGCACGAATATTACGGTTGTAACATTCCTCATGCATCTCCTTGAAAAGATTCCATTGGCTCCTATCGGGAAACTCCAGCACCCAATCCTTTCCACCTTTCCACAGCATAGCATGCGAGTATCGGTTAGTTGACCCGGGCTGCAAAATATTTTTGACTTTGTACGAATATTTTGTCACGCCAGAGAGTTTGATAGCAAGCCTCCATTCGTTATGATCAGCAACTTCTAGGATAATAACTGCCCCACATTCTCTCCATCCTTTGTCCTCGTGCGTGACCAAAACATTCGCACCGCAAGATAGCAACTCGAAGTTTTTCTCGTTGCTTCTAGAAGAACCATCAGATATCCTCTTCAGGCTAGCTCTCCTGATTCGTTTACATGGTGGATCTCTCTGGCTATGCCTTTTTTGTTTTGTATTGAAATCTGCAAAAGGCAATGTGTATTGGACCTGAGTGCGTGGCCTTTTCGGGCCATTACTGAAACCACGATTGGAACTTTCCACGCCCTTGAAAGCAGGAACTTGTATCTCCTTTGTTCGAATTCTACGTTTACTGATGGAAACCAAGCTGGTCTCAGATTGAGTGCATTCTGCATCAGAACTTTCATGTGAGCTCACCGTACCACGATGATTAAGGTTGCCCATTTCAGAGCTACTTCCAATGAGTAAATGCAGATGCCGAATAAGAAAGAAAGTTGGTGCATCGGAAGAGGAAAGAGCAAATTTAGGAAATTTTCCAGGCTTTCCAGCAAAGCTAGCAGACTGGCTGATCCTTGTATTACAAGCTTCTTCGGAAACACCCGTCGGCAAGATGTGCGGCACGAATTTATTATTAAAACCCTGATCATGATGCAGATAGAGACTAACGACATTAAAAACAGAACTATGTTATAGAATTGCCAAATTACACCCGCGGCAGTACTAGTCTAGCACAAAATTATGGAAAGAAAATGAGGAAAGAGAATTATGGATTATCTGTAAGGATTCAAGTTTTCCCAACCTTTTAGAGAATGCCCAAAAAAATACACCTCCCACACAAGGATCGTGTTTGAATTGGCACGCTCTTTTTGACATAAGTTGATAAAAGAGGATTTTTCACATTTTTACACTCAAACCACATGTTGCAACTTGAGGTAGAGGGAGCCACATCATTAACCAAGAAAAAGCATGTGAAATAAAACTTTTAGGAAACAAAATATTTTTACGGACATCCCGAAGAGGAGAGAAGCAGTAATTGTAAACAAGGGAATACTAGCGAAACAAGAAGAAACGGTTTGTGTAAAAAAGGAATATCAGAATCAGAATAGCAAGAAGGGCACATGCAGCAAATAGTTTTCAACACATTAACTAAGAAAAGGAATACCATATATGACGGGAGCTCTAAATCGACATGAGGTTTGCGTTGCTTTAAACTCCTATATTCAAGCTCTTTAATGTTATCGTAAGTGCATTCTGAGATCTGTAACTGTTTAACGAGAGCACAACGTCGCAGAAGTTCAAAGTCCAGCCTGGCCCACTTCGAACTCTGCAATCTGGCGAAGCTATGAAGTCCAACGATGCGATGCTTTCTTGCATCATGAACGCTCGAAAGTCTGAGCCTTACTGATGTCACAGGTGATTGTGTCTCACTAGCCACATGTTCATCGGATTGACTGAACATAGTCATAACGAGGACAAGATAGGCCAAAGCTTGCTCCATGCATCCTTCGAACAAGAGAAATTTCAATCCAAGATAACTATCAATGAAAAGCATCTCCATGATAACAGCAGGTGAGGTAACTGACATCACCCCATGTTCAGGCATCAACATATTACGAAACAACCCACAATCCCCATTTCCATGTGCAAACCCACTGACACGTAATACAGGTAGGCAGATCCGGAATCTGAATTCTTTAGACTCCACCAAGATGACATTTAATCTCAACAGCCCATTACGGTCAGTTGACCATAATTGCTTGTCATAATCCACAAATCCACCAAAGTAACGCTCTTTTATAGTTGGCAAGATAAAAGTCACCTCGCCTTTCTTAGAGTTTTTCTTCCTGGCATAAACTGCAGTACTGCCAATAGTACTTCCGAGCAGAGACTTTTCATTCATCGCATGAAGAGCTAAATCATCAGGCGATATAGGTTCACGAAGTGGGTTAAGTTTAGTTCTTCTCGAGTACGCGAAGTTGCTATTTAGATCATCATTTTTCTCAGATGGTAATGCAGACACAGTGGGGCTCTCAATATGCAAAGCCCTCTGTGGTTTCGAAGATTTTGGCAAAGATTTGCCATGTTGAGATGAACGAGCCAGCCATAATGCAATAGGCTCTGAGTCGAGATCGCTCTCTCTACGGCTGGCATCATCTTCTGACGGTACTGTTTGTCCTTTACGTACATCATTGACCTTGGGTGAAACCTTTTTAGATTTCACTTTGCCAGGCGCCTCAGTGGGGAGAAGTAAGAGTTTGAATTTCTCTTGTTTAAGATCAATCCATTCCTCATCTCGGTCATCATACTTTATATGGTGCTTCTTATCATCTGGGTTATAATCATCCACAAGGCCATAATACCAACACTCATCCAATGGCCAAAAGACTTTAATCCTCCGATTGAAGAACCAGTGTGGGTCCAAATCTCCTGTAAGAACATCATAAAAGTGGCGCCGTTTTCTTGGTGTGCCCTTGCCTTTATCTTCTTTTCTTGCACTGGATGAGTTGGCCTGCTTGCTAAGCAAGTCCCGGTTAGATGAAACTGGGAAGGAGAACCCATCGACCGTTTGAGATGCAGGAGGTTTTCTCTTTGACGAGAAACCCGTACAGCTTGGATCAAATCGAGAAGACAGCATCCTTGCTGCATTCTGCTCAAGGTTTTCCTCATCATCGTCATCTTCATCAAAATCAATAAAGATACTATTTGAGACTGTACTGCCCGCTAAAGGTTCCGGCTTCTTCTTCGAGGTTTCGCCTCCATCTTCACCAATTACCAAGTCCTTCCTACTTTTGATCCGCCGCTTCTTACAAGATGTTTGTCCACTATCTACATTTTCTTTAACTTCATCAGCCCCTGCCTTCCGCTTTCGTTTTCCATTTCCGCTACTGGATTTACTGGTGGATTTTGGATCTACATTCGGTTTCACTTTTGAACTTGAACAACCGACTTTCTCCAGAGACTTTGAAATTGAAGCACCAGCTAACTTTACCAATTGGTCACTGGTATCAGCCTTGTCCTTCGGTTTGATAAATTCGGAATTAGGAAGTCCCAAAGCGTCAGAAATACGATCAGAACCTATCTTCTGCTTTCCTTTTGAACTGGAACCACCTTTGGGTTTTGCATCTGTCTTTTGGTTCACTTTCGACTTTAAACCACCATTTTTTCCTGCGGATTTTGAATTAGGAGCATCACCATCACCCGCAGAAGCTGTAACCAAATTAACTGGTTGGTCCATGGTACCAGCCTCTTCCTTAGGTTTAATAAATTTGCCATTAGATGCTCCTGCCCGGTCAACAGATTTAAGATGTTCCAACGCCTCAGAAATCGGATCAGAACCACTGGTTAATTTCGGTTCCGCCTTCACCTTCCTTTTGGAATTTGAACCACGTGCCTTCTGCTTCACTTTCAACTTCGAACCATCAACTTTTTCCATGGATTGTGAATTAGGAGCATCACCATTACCCTCGGGAATGGTAACCATATTAGCTGATTGGTCCCTCGTACCAGCCTTGTCCTTTGATTTAATAACTTCTCCATTAGGATGCTGTACCGCCTCAGAAATTCGATCAGAACCACTCGTGGATTTTGGTTCCTTTTGCTTTCTTTTCGAATTCGAACCTCCCTTGGGTTTTGGATCCGCCTTCTGGTTCACTTTTGAATTCGAACCAGAAACTTTTCCAGCTAATTTTGGATTAGGTGCATCATCATTACCCGCTGAAATGGTACCGGCCTCCTCCTTAGGTTTAATAACTTCTCCATTAGGATGTACCAACGCCGCAGAAATCCGATCAGAACCACTGGTGGATTTTGGTTCCTTCTGCTTTCTTTTCGAATTTGAACCTCCATTGGGTTTTAGATCTTCCTTCTGGTTCACTTTTGAATTTGAACCAGAAACATTTTTTCCCGCGAATTTTGGATTAGACGCGCCATCATTACCCGTCGAAGCGGTAATTAACTTAACCGAATGGTCACTGGTGCCAGCCTTGCCCTTTGATTTTATAACTTTGCTAATAAATGCTCCAGCACGATCAACAGTGCTAGGATGTGCCAAAGAAGACATCCTATCAGAAACACGAGCTAAATGAAGGTCCGCCTTTTGCTTTCCTATTGAAGATGAATTACCATTATTACCCTCGGAAATGGCAACTACCTTATCCAATTGGTCTTTGATACCAGCATTGTCCTTAGGTTTAATAAGCCCGCCATTAAATGCTCCCGCTCGATTGACAGATTTCACAAGTCCCAACGACTTAGAAGCCTGATCAGAAAAACCGGTACGTTTTATTTCCGATTTTTGCTTTGATGTTGAATGCAAAACACCCTTAGATTTTTGCTCCACTTTCTCATTTACTTTTGAATTTGAACCACCAATTTTTCCCGCGTAATTCGACTTTGAAGCCCCATCATTACCGGACGTAGGGGTAACTGACTTAACTAATTTGCCACGTGCAGATTTATTAAATCTTTCATTAAACAATATCGCGGCACGATCAATGGAGCTTAGATGAGCAAACGGCTTCGAAACGTGATCAGCTACCAACTTTTTTCGACCAATCAAATCACGAGGGCGCTTTGGGAAATTAAATGCACTTCCACTTTCGCCCAGAGGAACCGACGTTCCATGCAACCCTTTACTCCCACCACTCGCTTTTTCGCTAAAACCTTGCTCGGACTTCACATCACCTACATCCTCCTTCTTCATTTTCTTAGCATCAGGCTCGAAACCACTCGACGAAACGTCCTTTGTACTCCTCCTCCTCTTTTTCTTAACATTTTCCTGATCTTTTTCCTCGGAAACTTTCTTCTTATCCTCTCCCACCCCGGAAACCCTAGATTTGTATATGCTGTTAAGATCCAAAGATCGATTCCTCTTCGGAATTTCAATGCCACTCGACTTCTTAGTGCTGTTATCCATCAGCAATTCCTCAACCCAATCACCCCTACACAATCACCTTTATTTTTCATGTTCCATTTAGATCTGCAAAAACAAATGCACACCAACCAAACAAAAAAAAAATTAAAAAAAAATTAATCATCTGCCGCATCAAATTCACAGCAACGAAAAACCACAAAACAACGCACATTTCTCATAAAACAAGGACGATCACATAACAAAAAAATCAACAAAGAGCACACAGAAAACATAAAAAAATCACGCATACACACACAAACTGCACGTGCATGTCTATATAAACTGATTATATGTGCTTCAAACAAAATTTTACCTGAAAGTGAAATGACGGTGGCAACGCCATTGTAGCAGTGGAGACCGAGTGTGAGAAGAATTCTGATTTGGAGAGAGAATTGGTGGCACAAACAAGGAGAGAGGATTTTCAATTTTTCAGAGTGAAGCCCTAATTTGATTTTTTTTTTCTACTGATTTTCTGATTTGGAGAGAGAATTGGTGGCAGAAACAGAGAAAGGGGATTTTTCAATTTTTCTGAGTTAAGCCCTAATTTGATTTTTTTTTTTTTTGACTGTTTTTTTTTTCTTTTTCTCTTTGTTTATTTATAAAAATGTTTTTCTTTTTTTCATTTTATAGAGATATAAAGAAAAAAAAACTAGGGTTTGAATATCTAGGGCAAAGGCAAGAAGGGTTTTATTATTACTCGCCGAATTTAGTGAATTTATAATCCTAGTATCCTATGATTGACACGTGGAGGGCTAGATTTGACGATTTCTTTTTAAATTATATTGAATCGATAATCCAAGTAATTGGATTAATTTTGCGAAAAAGGTAATAAAATTGCAAGGATTTCAAATTAATGACGTGCCAAATATGTTATATATATAGCCAAATAGGATATATATAACATATTTGGCGAGTCATTATATCTATGACCATGTGCACAAGTTACGATATTCAGTTGTGCTCGTTCTTGAGCTTTGCCATAATAAGAATTGATGTTTTTACCTCACGCTCAGACAGCAAAGACAAGAAGTGTTTTATTATAATTATTGGGCAAATTTGGTAAATTTATCACAAATGATGTTTGTCGACAGTTATTGGATAATCACATAAACAAAGAAGATGGTGCGGTGTCAATTTAGAGCGTCTACTAAAAAAATTAAAGACTTGAGAGTTTGTCTTCGTCTCACGGCGTGTGATTTACAATTGACATGAGGAGTGTTAGATCGAGAGCATTTTTTATTGTATGAATTCTATAATCTAGGTGATGGCAAAAAAAGTTCATACATTTGCGAGGATTTGAAATTAACGACGAGACAAATAGGATACGTATGACTAGATGCAACATGTTACGATATTCAGTTGTACTCGCTCATAAGTTTTGCCATAATAAATCGATGCTTTTATCTGTCATTCGACAACAATGACAAGAAGGGTTTTAAATGACAACAATGACAAGAAGAGTTTTATTACAGTTACATGGCGGATTTTGTAATTTATAACAAATGATGTTTGCCAATAGAAAAACTACAAGTCTTTGGAATGGTGAGGTATCAATTTATAGCTCAGCGGAAATAATTAAAGATCGAACAGTTTTTTCTTCAGCTCACAGTGTGTTATACAGATTGACACGTGGAGGGTTATATTTGAGGGTTTAAAAAAAAAACAGTGTAAATTCTATAAATTCGGGTAATGTGGAGTTAATTTTACGAAAAAAGTAATACACTTGCGAAGATTTGAAAATTATAACGTGCTAAATAAGATATACATGATCAGACGCACATGGTACAAAGTTGAACTTGCTATTAAGCTTGCTACAATAAGAATTGATGCTTTTATCTTACTATCGACGACAAATGCAAGAAGGGTTTTATTACAATTACAAAGGGAATTTGGTGAATTTATAACAAATGATGGTTGTCGCATGGAGAAATGCCAGTCGTTGTTGGATAGTCACACGTACAATCAAGGCCGTTGGAGTATCGATTTAGTTGCATAATCACACGGTGAAGATGGTGAGGTATCAATTTAGAGCCTCAACGGAAAGAACTAAAGATCGAACAGTTTTTATTCATCTCACGGTGTGCGTTTTCTTCATCTCACGGTGTACTGCTCTTAAGCTTTTTCTAGTAAAATTTGAATTTTTTTTTTCCTGACATCCGAAGGTAGGCAAGAAGGGTTTTATTACAATTACACGATGAGTTTTCTAAATTTATAACAAATTAAGGTTGTCGCGTGGAAGATTACAAGTCATTGGATGATCACATGTTCGATGAAGATGGTGGTGTATCGATTTAGAGCCTCAACAGAAAGAACTAAAGGTCGAACAAATTATATATATAGACACGTGGAAGGTTATATTTGAGAGCTTTTTTCTTTTTCTTCTTTTTTTGTTAATTGTCCGAATTCTATAACCCTTGTAATGACATATATAGAAACTGTAATATTTACAATGGCTGCAGATATTTGCAAGACGAAAATTACTAAGTGCAAGACCTTACTTCATGCAAGACCAAAATATAAATAAATTTACTAAGATCAAGACTGGAAATTACAAATATAACCCCAATAATAATTTAGATATTATTAATTTAAATTAAGTTAATTGCTATTGCAAGACCAAAAAAAAAATACAAAAAAAAAGAATAAAAAAAAAAGAAAAAAGAGAGGGAACTCACTCACCCAACAAAACACCAACATCTTCTTCTTCACCCTCATTTTACACATTTTTTTCCACAAAAAAATCTTCCATATTCTCCAAAACCCTTATCACATAAAACCCTCAAATCTTACTAAAACTTGAAAAGAAGGACATTATGGATACACAAGACATAAATATGGAGGATTCTAAGGTCGAAGAACACAAAGAGGTAAGAAATATTGTACTTTGTGATCGTTTTTCTCGTTTTTCGCACCTCATTTCACGTACAAAAAAATCGACATGTACAGGTCGAAATATCAGCTTTATATCGACACTGCAGTGTCGAAAATATCAAAATAATTCGACACTCATTAACTGTCGAATTATATTGAAATTATCGACATTCTGGTGTCGATATTAAGCGGATATTTCGACGCTAGTGTGTCGAATTATCACTGTTACAATTGTGTGTCGAAAATTTTCCAAAAAAACGACAAGTACAGGTCGATTTTTGTAAAATCGCAACTCCTTCAACAATAGTGCTACAATCGAACCCTAGAATCATCAACTATGTTCTAAAACGACTTGAATTCATTATTCTAACAATAAAATCATGTTTATCACATTTATTTCTCAAAAAAAAAGTTAATTCAAAAAGTAATTTTTACTTGTTTTTCGTGAGATTGTTGCGGCGGGGTTGGGGCAACAACGGAGTTCAACGGCGACGGGCGACGGCGGTGGACTTCAACGGCGGCGACGACGACGGGGCGGCGGGCGACGGGCGGTTTTTTGCTGCAATTGATTTTTTTTATTTTTTTCAACCTTCCCTTTTTGATTTTGTCAATTCAATTTCTTTTTTCTTTTTGTTTTATTAATTTTTTTTTAAATTGGTCTTGCAAAAGAAAATACATAAAATAATTTTTTTTTGTTTGTATTTTATTAAGGTTATTATAGTCTTTTTATACTGAATTTAATAAAAAAAATTAAATTGGTCTTGCACTAAGTAAATTTCGTCTTGCAAATAGTCGCTGCCATTTACAATTTATTTTGAAATTTAAGTGATTAAATAACAAAAAAATGTTCTTCTATATACCAGAACCTTAATTTACAAATTTACCATTCACATTCAATCTGAAAATTTTCTAGGATGATTAAAATAATTTAGACTTGGAAGCTTTAATTTAGTTTATATGACAAAATCAATGTTGATAAAAAATTCAATTAAGATGCACACACCATGTTGATAAAATTTTTAATTAAATTGACCTTCTACGAATAATTATAAACGTTCGACTAATAAAATCAATCACCATTATCATGACGAACACCACAGTAGAATTCAATAGCTACTTTAATCGAATAAAAAGAACAACAAAATATTAGTCCTGCCAAAAATTCAAAGATCGTCACAGCACGCAAATAAAATTGTCGCTCAAGAACAACCAATAGAATTCTACAAAACTTCGAGCGGAAAAATTCGGACCGTTGGAAAAAATATATATAAATAATAAGGAAATTAAGTTCCGATGTTGGTTGCCTTGTTGAGAATAACACCTTCGTATTTCACCTGAAACCACTTCATCGAGTCTTCCTTAGTGACACGGTGTTGGATTCCAACTCTAGACTTGCACCTACGGCGGCGGCCCACGCGATAACCAGGTCGCTCCAAGACAACATAGAAATCCATACCATAGATACCCGTAGAAGGGTCGTACCTGAAAATATAAACGAAAATATATCCATTTGAGAACCAATCATATCGGGTGTGTGTTCTTGAATAAAATAAAATAAAATGAAATAAAATAAATAAATCATACGGGTGACTCGTTACTGCTGGACCTACTACGAAATGCCATAAATAATTGACCAAATGAAATATCAAGAGGTTTATTCTTTGACCAAATAATTGAAAAGTGATCGATAGTGTGTGCATCATCAAATAATATAATAAATCGATAAAAAAGGCTAGTAATAAAATTTGCTTACTTGATTCCGAGATCAATATGCTCCTGGATACCGAAACCAAAACATCCAGTATCGCTGAAATTGCGCCTCAGCAATTCGTATTCCTTCACCTTCAAGCCGCTTTCGAGAAGCTGCATTGCCTTGTCACCTCTGACTGTGACGTAGCATGCAATCTTTTCGTTACGCCTGATACCGAATGATCGAACAGTGTATCGTGCTGTCAACCATAAGTAAGAGGACAAATAAGTACTTGATATAGATTCAATTTAATATAATATACTTCCAACTATTTATTATTCGTATAAATATGACAGAGCAAGGTTCAAACAGTGTTCAAAACATTACACTCGGCTATCTCTCCTTCAAAAAAGAACTTGCTGTATGTAAAGCTAGGTTACGGAAATTTCAAAATAAAGCAAACTTAAGGTACATATGTAAACGCAAAAATTAAACCTATGAAATATTTTTTTTGAAAAAGTCGAGTCTGATTTCAACAGTGTATAATTGTATCTTTGTATATACACATTCTTTCTCCTTCAACTTCAAGTTCAAATAATTATACGGGCCATATTTGTGAGAGAATCGATACTTAATGCAGCATTTACAGTTCAAATTCATAAAATCAAGTTTAGCAGTAAGCACATCCTTTAACTGAAAAAACCAAATGTTTACGACAACACACAGAAAACAATAAATTAATCCACAATCAATACTGAAGTAATTCTACAGGCCAAAAATTCATTCTTTCACCAAAAAATACAATATTAATAATAATTACAAAAATAGTTCGGAAAACGTCAGAAATAAGAAGGAATTTACCCTTGGAGAAAACAGGGGTTTGCCCACTCAGTTGCTCCAACACCTGGAAAAAATCGTAACAATTTTAAGACGAAAATTAAATTAAATTAAAAAAAAATTATGAAAAAATGTTTTAAAATAATTTACCTTAGCAGCTCTGGTGAGACGATCGCCGCTTTCACCGACGGAGATGTTGAGAACCAGCTTCTGAACCTTGATCTCCCTCATCGGGTTCGACAATTTCTTCTCTGACGCCTAATTTACAATTATATTGAGTGAATATACATATATATATATATATATATATATATATATATATATATATATATATATATATATATATACATATACATACATATATAAAAATGCAAATGCATAAGTTTTGAGTCGAAGAAAGAGACTAACCATGGCGGAGCGGTAGTTGGCGGTGGTTGACGGCGGAGACGCAGCGGCGGAGGGTCTTGGGGAAATGAGATGCAAACCCTATATGAAGTGATGAAGAATTGTGAGGGGTGCTAGGGTTTTGTTTTGGGCTTTGGTACTGCAGATTGTATAATGTCTATTATACCCCTGTAGTTTTTTTATGGATGGATATATAAATTATTCGTACTAAAAGAAAAAGAAAAAAAACAAATCATATTGGAAATTTTTATTTTTATTTAGTCTAAACAATTATAATATGTTTATGATCTGAATACATTTTTTATTGATAAAAATTACGTCGATAATATTGATATACTGATGAAAAAAAATATCGTAGTATTATTTTTTTGAGTTAATAATATCTTTTTTTCTTTTTTCATTATTGCATTATAATAACAATATTATAATTGGTTTTTGATATTTTTAGTACTTAAAAGTTTAAAAATATTTGTTCCTTGTTGAGTTATTAAAAAAAAAAAGCCGAAAGTATACCTACCACCTATAAATATGAAATTGTAGGGAGTTGTTACCAAGTTAGAGAGATTTACAAAAATTCTTTAGAACATTTCGTTTAATTAATTAAAATTTAGAATGTAACTACGATTTTTATGGAATGGTCTATACAGTTGCGAACAACTATATGATTAAATCAATCACTATTATCTAATTTGAGGAGAATCACTATTATCTATTAAAGTTGGAGTAGAGTGAGATTTGAGGAGAGTGTTTATATAAGTTCGCTACACGGGAGGAGACAAATTCATACGTTGTGTATTTGATCTTTTATAGTTATTTTGTTCTTATCTTTCTTGTAGTTCTTTTAAAATTTATTGAAAACATTTATTTAGATGAAGCATATGGTATACATTCAAGCACTAGATGTTTTAGGTGGTTGTGTTGTTTGTTTCTTGGTATATATTGAATGATTATATATATATATATATATATATATATATATATATATATATATAAAAAAAAGCATATTTGTGAGTTTTGAATAACTGAAATGATTTGTGCAGGCCAAAATTAAACATTCAGGCACATTTTTTACCATTCTTCACAAAACAAAAAGTAAAAAAACTCAAAAACTCTCTCAACCTTTCGATTTTCTTTCGCAAAGCCCGTGCAAATCGTCAACAGATCGGAGGTAATTTTTACGTTTTTACGATCCTCTCGTGTAAATCCACACGAGCAGGCCTTGTTAATTTTTTTTTAATTGCTTGTGTAAAAACACACGAGCGGTTGCAAAGGGCTCGTGTGATTTCACACGAACGCTTTTCAACCGCTCGCGTGTTTTTACACGAGCATTTTTAATTTTTTTTTTTATAAATTTATTTTTTGAATTATAAGATGCTCGTGCAAAAACATGCGAGCATTTCAACAGTCCTCGTGTGAAATCAGATGAGCACTGTTGAAATGCTCGCATGTTTTTGCACGAGCACAACAATTTAATTTTTTATTTATTTTTTTATTTATTTTTAATTGGGTAGGAATAGTACAAAAGGTAAATAGTTATGGTAAAAAGGTAAAAAATCATGGTAAAAAAGTGCATGAATGTTTAATTTGGCCTGCGTATATCATTACCCTTTGAATAAAAAGAGAGGGACGAACCATGACTGAGTTTTGTTCTTATCTGTTTATGTTTTTTTTTATGAATATGAAGATTCTGAATCGGCGTGGGCAGCTTTCACGGATCGCACTTACGCAATTGTTGATCACTCACTTTTGTAGTTGAGTTTGTCTGATTTAGCTTTTATTTTTTTATGCAGTGAAATAAGTGATTTTGAACTGCTTGTTTAATTGTAACTTCTCTGTTCCTCCATAACTATGAGTAAAAGTTTTATTGTGGGGATCAATTCACGCTGTCAAGTATCATTAGTTTAGAAATGTGGGTGCATTCAGTTTAACGTCATCAAAGTTTTAATCTGTAAAGTTGGTTATGTCCTTGTTGTGTGTATGAATATGTAGTAGAACTATACTAAGGTATTTGTGAGGCGAATTTTGCTATATCATGAGGGATTCGATATTGATGATGAAATTTAATATGATTCTCAAGAATTTTGCTATATCAAGAGGGATTCGATATTGATGATGAAATTTAATATGATTCTTAAAGTATTTTTGTTGTAATAGCTGCGTATTTCCCAATTCATTTTGGAGAATTGATCCATTTAGGGACTGAAACTAAGGTTTTGCAGAGGAATAAAAAAGTGAAGTTGTTATGTTTATCGACTTGATTTTCTATATCTAAACTCTCGAGTCCGGAATCATGTGTACACGAACAAGTGGAATCAAAGAATGCTTTTTTAATATGATTAGCTTGGTGAATAAAACGGTGGATGTTTATTAACACTCGTTTATAATTTGCAGGCACTGTTGTTTTGGGATGTGAAGGGAAACAAGAGAATGGGGGTATATACCCATAGAGTAGAGACTGATTTGTTAGCTGTATATATCAAAAGAGTTACAACTACTTGCTTGTATGTCTACTCGAAATTTGAGTAGAAAAATAAATTTGTGGCGGATTGGATTGGTTCCGGAACTCGTGTAGAGTCAAATGAGTTGGTGTGGTTTTGAAAGACTTTTATTTAAATTTTATGCGGAATATCTTAATCACAAAATCTTAAAATCAAATTCATCTTAAGAACATAAGCACATAATAGAGATTATTGACATACCGTTCGCCATAGATTTCGATAGAGACGATGAACGATAGCAATCTACAAGTCGAGCCTAGTCAGGCCTCCTTCGAATCTCCTTGAGAACTTTATTCGTAGACACGCCTTCTTCTCTCTATCTCTCTAATATCACAACTCGCTAGTATTCTGTAAGTGATGGAATTCTCAATTGCGTCTGATGGTTCAGGAGAAGAGTTGTGGATGCTTTTATAGACGAGAGAAACAAATTCCACCCATCATGGTCTTTTATTGTCTTATTACGTTACCAAGTAAATACCACAAATCACCTTAATACCATAATTTGAATTACCCATAATTTAATTAATTAAAATAAAAATTAGTGGACCACAGAATAAAACGTTAAAAAACGTAAAACTAACAGGTTTGGATATTCATGGTTCGATTACTACTGTTAGTTTGCTTGTATATCAATCAAGTTGTTAAATGTGTGCATTTTCTTCGTTGAAAATTACTCAACTTTTAACTGACATTGATTTCTTTTTTCTTCATGAAAATTATTTAGCTTTTAAAAATATTTCCTCTCTCTGAAAAATATGTATTTATCGTACATAAGTTTACATTTTCTTGAAACCTACACGTTGCTGCATTTACATTGTTAATGAGGAAACCGAATTGTATAATAGGACTGTGAAAAAAACATGATAATATAATATTTTTGAGGAATCGGAAAATTATTTAATTAATCGTGACTAGCGAACCAGACCTAAGAAAACAAACAGTATAAGCACAATTAGTGTTCCTGCTTTGGCATCTACAGAAAAAATTAATACCTGAACGGAAAAGGGAAAAAAAGATACCCGGCAGTTTCCACCTCCAATCCGCCAGCCGCCGCCTCCGCCTTCATCTCGTCACCATCGCAGGGATGGCTGGCCGACAAGAGGCATGACGTGTTAGTTTACGTTTTAAAACGTTTTTAATTTTGGTCCACTAATCTTTATTTTAATTAATTAAATTGTGGGTAATTCAAATCATGGTATTAAGGTGATTTTATGGTAATTGATTTGTAACGTTGAAGGCAGTAAAAGACCATGATGGGTGGGATTTGTCTTCTGCCGTTACAAATCAATCGTGGCCCTCTTCTCTCGTCTATAAAAGAAATCCACAGCTCTTCTCCTCAACCATCAGACGCAATTGAGAATTCCATCACTTACAGAATACTTTGTGAGTTGTGATATAAGAGAGATAGAGAGAAGAAGGTGTGCTACGAATAAAGTTCTCAAGGAGATTCGAAGGAGGCCTGGCTAGGCTCGGCTTGTAGATTGCTATCGTTCATCGTCTCTATCGGAACCCATGGCGAACGGTATGTCGATAATCTCTATTACGTGATTATATTCTTAAGATGAATTTGATTTCAAGATTCTGTGATTAAAGTTTTCCGCATAAAGTTAAATAAAAGTCTTTCAATTGGTATCAGAGCAGGGTTTTGAAATCGATTCATCTTAGAACTCAAATATGTTATATGTTAATTATACGGATTTTTGATTTCATGAAATAAAATATTTGAGATGATTTTATTATTGTGATGTCTGATTCTCTATCTCCGTGTTCGTATGAATTAGAAATCTGAACTGATGTATTGATAGTATAATAATAATATTTTTGTTTTGATAATTAATTGGATTATTATTTGTGGGTACTGGGTAGTCTTCTGCAAAACACAACTTTCCCTACAAATTGATGTTTGATGAATCTGTAGAGATTTTTCTATGAATATCTTGTTATATAATTGTATCGATTTGCATCTGTTTCTAAAAGTCCGATAAGGATAGTTTCGTTACTATCAAAGTTTGTGTTAATTGTCTGTAACCATTATCTTTATTTATTTATTAATTTTTATATCCTGGTCAGTGGTTATTTTCTAAACAAATAATAAAATAAATCACCAGTGGGTTTAATATGGATACAGTACATGTTGATTGAATTGATATTGATGTTTGTTTTTCAATTAATTTATTATTCGGTCAATATATATATATATGCACAATACCTGCATATACTTTGATTATTTTATATCAGCATGATTAGAGTACATACATATCCAGCAGAACGTATAATATTGTATATGCAATGAATTACATGTAACCTTTCGGTGCTAATTGTGTATGTATTTAATTTTGATAGTTCTGTGAGTACATAAATTGTATGTATGTTGTGCGTATTTTATCACTCAATTAAAATAATGAGAATATTATTAGTTTTATATTTATGAAATTTACTAATCTTGTAGTTGCTAGGTTAGTAAAATCTAATAAATATAAGAACTATATGAAAGTTTAATCATTTACATGATATTAAAGATTATAATATTCTCAAATTGCAGTCATAATTAAGAAATTGAGACTAACTCAAAGGATAGTCGATTTTAATTAATTATGAACTGGGTAGGGTATCATAATTTGTATTACTTAGCAATTAGAATTGTTTACCTAAAGGTAACATGAATAATTGACGAGTGAGACAAATTATGTTAGACCCTACTTAGGTGTTATAAAAGATCATTTACACCAACATAGAGTGAACAATAGGTATGCTGTATTTCACCCAAAGGCGAACTTGTAGTGATATCGATAGTTCATCTTACTTGACTCAAGGCCTTATTCGAGCATCCTTTTATCTTTACCTTATTATATTTGCTATATTTATTCCAGTTGCTATTCCTACTTCGTTGTACTCGCATGCTTCTGGTATTAAGACTCTCAGTGGGTCAAATTTCTCCGAATGGTATTAACAAATTCAATTCACCTTGGGTGTTATGGATTTGGACCTAGCATTGCCTACTGAAAAACTTGGGGAAATAACGGATGCTA
This sequence comes from Erythranthe guttata, assembly GCF_000504015.1. The sequence goes on along the minus strand of NW_012193926.1, from coordinate 1,199,310 downwards.
ACAGTGAGGAAGAAGTTAGCCTAATTGAAGCCTGGACCAAGTCCAATAGGCTTAGTCTTATGCTTATTAGAATGAATGTTGCTAATAATATTAAGACTTCTCTTCCTGAGGTTGACAATGCTATGGAACTGTTAACGGCTATTAAAGAACGCTTTAAATCAGCGGACAAGTCGTTAGCAGGGACACTCATGGCTGAATTGACTACCATGAAATATGGTGGTGATAAGGGAATTCAGGAACACATCCTGAATATGACTGATAAGGCTGCCAAACTTGGAGCTTTTGGCATGAAAGTGGAAGAGTCCTTCCTTGTACAATTATCCTTAACTCACTTCCATCAAAGTTCGGCCCATTCAAAATCCACTATAATACTCAAAAAGATAAGTGGAATTTGAATGAGCTTTAATTGGTTGTGGAAAACTCAGTTTTATGTTTAATTCAATAATAATTGGTTCCGGTATTTTATGTGATAGTTTATATAAAATATCTTTGAATCATGAGTTTGAACAATCATTATTAACCACTCATTCGGAAGTTGGCGTAAAGCGAAGCCTAAATAACGAAAATTCTTCTATCTTGTGGCATAAACGATTGGGGCATATCTCCAAGGAAAGAATCGAAAGATTGGTAAAAACTGGAATTTTGGAAAATCTAGACTTTACTGATTTTCAAATGTGTGTTGATTGCATTAAGGGTAAGCAAACCAAACACAATAAAAGGGGTGCCACAAGAAGTAAAGAGCTTCTTGAGTTAATCCATACAGATATCTGCTCGCTACCTATTCCATGTTTTAGTGGAGAAAAGTATTTTATCACCTTTATTGATGATCTATCTCGTTATGGTTATCTCTATCTAATTCATGAAAAATCTCAAGCCGTTGATATGCTTGAGGTGTTTGTTACGGAAGTCGAAAGACAATTAGATAGAAAAATTAAAGTTATACGATCAGATCGGGGTGGGGAATACTATGGTAGATATGATGAGTCGGGACAAAATCCTGGCCCATTTGCTAAATTCTTAGAAAAGCGTGGTATTTGTGCTCAATACACAATGCCTGGAACACCACAGCAGAATGGAGTTGCTGAACGTCGTAATCGTACTCTCATGGATATGGTTAGGAGTATGTTAAGTAATTCAACTGTACCCATTTCATTTTGGAATGAAGCCTTGAAAACCGCTATGTATATCTTAAACCGGGTTCCCAGTAAGGCAGTCCCAACAACTCCTTACGAGTTGTGGACTGGTAGGAAACCTAGTTTAAGACATTTACATGTTTGGGGTTGTCCAGCAGAGGCTAGAATATACAATCCAAATGAAAAGAAATTGGACCCTAGAACAATTTCTGGATATTTTATTGGTTATCCACTAAAGTCAAAAGGGTACAGATTTTATTGTCCTAACCATACTACGAGGATAGTTGAAACTGGAAACGCCAAATTCTTAGAGAATGGTGAAGTTAGTGGGAGTCTTGAATCAAGAAAGGTAGAACTTGAGGAAATTAGGGTGGATATTTTACCATCTTATTTCCCTCAAGATAACGTTACTCTTCAGCCTATACAGCAGGTTGATGAAACAAATGATTCGCCACTCCATTCACCACTTCATGTTATTATTGGCAATACTGTAGAACCACCACAGCCAGTAGCTTTGAGGAAATCTCAAAGGGAAAGGAAGTCTGCCATATCCGATGATTATGTGGTGTATCTACAAGAATCTGATTTTGATATTGGTATTCAAAATGATCCAGTTTCATATTCACAAGCCATGAAAAGTAAAGATTCTAATAAATGGATTGATGCTATGAATGAAGAGTTGAAATCAATGGACTATAACGGTGTCTGGGAACTTGTCGAATTGCCTAAGAACAGTAAGAAAGTCGGTTGTAGATGGGTCTTTAAGACCAAACGTGACTCTAAGGGCAATATCGAAAGATTTAAAGCCAGATTAGTGGCCAAAGGTTTCACTCAAAAAGAAGGCATTGATTATAGAGAAACTTTCTCTCCAGTATCTAAGAAAGACTCTCTTAGAATCGTTATGGCTCTTGTAGCTCATTATGATTTGGAGTTACACCAAATGGACGTGAAAACCGCTTTTCTGAATGGGGATTTAGATGAAGATATCTATATGGACCAGCCTGAAGGATTTGCAAAACAAGGAAAGGAACACTTGGCTTGTAAATTAAAGAAATCCATATATGGACTTAAACAAGCTTCTAGACAATGGTATATAAAATTCAATGATACCATTACTTCCTTTGGATTTAAGGAAAACACTGTTGATCAGTGTATATATCTAAAGGTCAGTGGGAACAAGTTTATCTTTTTAGTCTTGTATGTGGATGATATTTTACTAGCAAGTAGTGATCTTGGTTTGCTTCACGAAACTAAGAATTATCTTTCCAAGAATTTTAAGATGGTTGATATGGGTGAGGCAAATTATGTTATTGGGATAGAGATCTTTAGAGATCGATCTCGAGGATTGTTAGGCTTGTCTCAGAAAGGATATATCAATCGAGTTCTTGAAAGATTTAATATGCAGTTTTGTTCAGCCATTAATGCTCCTATCACGAAAGGTGATAAATTAAGTGAAAAACAGTGTCCAAAGAATGATTTGGAAAATGAGAAAATGAAATTGATTCCATATGCATCAGCAGTTGGAAGTTTGATGTATGCACAGACGTGTACTAGACCAGATATTAGTTATGCAGTGGGAGTACTTGGTAGATATCAAAGTAATCCGGGAATAGATCATTGGAAAGCAGCAAAGAAGGTTATGAGGTATCTTCAAGGAACAAAGGATTACATGCTTACTTATAGGAGATTGGACCAACTAGAGGTTATTGGTTATTCAGACTCCGATTTTGCTGGTTGTGTAGATAGTAGAAAGTCCACATCGGGCTTTGTATTTCTACTAGCTGGTGGAGCAATCTCTTGGAAGAGCGTAAAGCAAAGTATTATTGCTTCTTCCACAATGGAGGCTGAGTTTGTAGCATGTTTTGAGGCCTCGAGTCATGCACTGTGGTTGCGAAATTTTATCTTAGGGCTTAAGGCTGTTGACTCAATTGCTAAGCCTTTGAAGATATATTGTGATAACACCGCAGCCGTTTTCTTCTCTAAGAATGGAAAGTATTCAAGTGGATCCAAGCACATGGATCTTAAGTACTTGGTTGTTAAAGAAAGAGTCCAGAAACAACAAGTGTCAATAGAAAATTTAAGTACAACTCTTATGGTTGCTGATCCATTAACCAAGGGATTGCCTATAAAGACATATGAGGAACATGTTATTAGAATGGGTCTTTTGAGCAATCCATGATTTAATGAGTTATGATTATGTAATTGACACTTAATTTATTTAATGAAATGTTTCTGTTTTCCTGTTTCCAATTATGTGTGCACATATTATATTTGGATTTAACAGGGTTTGTCCTAACAAGACAAAATTAAAGGGGCTATTATGGATTAGAATAGTAAGGGTTATTAGTGGCGTGATACATAGAAGGGAATATGATGAATGAATCATATAACCGCTATGATTCACATTAATAACTCAAACTAGTTCTAGTATTAAAGTACTCTATTTACCTATTATGGTAATCACCTTAATTTTCTTTTAAAATCGTGATCACGTGTCAAATGTTTTGTATGAAAAACCCACCGAGTCAAATATTTTTTAAACTTATTTTTTCTTAATCGATTCAGTGGACCAAGTGGGAGAATGTTAGTTTACGTTTTAAAACGTTTTTAATTTTGGTCCACTAATCTTTATTTTAATTAATTAAATTGTGGGTAATTCAAATCATGGTATTAAGGTGATTTTATGGTAATTGATTTGTAACGTTGAAGGCAGTAAAAGACCATGATGGGTGGGATTTGTCTTCTGCCGTTACAAATCAATCGTGGCCCTCTTCTCTCGTCTATAAAAGAAATCCACAGCTCTTCTCCTCAACCATCAGACGCAATTGAGAATTCCATCACTTACAGAATACTTTGTGAGTTGTGATATAAGAGAGATAGAGAGAAGAAGGTGTGCTACGAATAAAGTTCTCAAGGAGATTCGAAGGAGGCCTGGCTAGGCTCGGCTTGTAGATTGCTATCGTTCATCGTCTCTATCGGAACCCATGGCGAACGGTATGTCGATAATCTCTATTACGTGATTATATTCTTAAGATGAATTTGATTTCAAGATTCTGTGATTAAAGTTTTCCGCATAAAGTTAAATAAAAGTCTTTCATGACGGATTCTCATTCAAATATTGTTCCAACTTTGATGCCAATTAAAGAAGGAAATTCAGAGGTACTATTTTTTTTTTATTTTTTTTTTTTTTAAGAATTTCCGGCAACTTAGTCTACGATGTTGGTAAGCAAGAAGTCGAGATTCTCGATTTGCGAATGATTTGTTACCGCATTGACTCTTATGTTCATAAAAACAGCCTTGTGTGGTTAGATGGATGATGATGCTAATGGTTTGCTTGTGAGGGTTATCTCATCTCTAATTGTGAGTTTTAGATTATTTATTTATGTATCTTAGTTTTTATCTTATTAGACAAAATTATTAAATTAATATTATTATGTCTACCTTTTTTTATTAATAACTTGTATGCTTGTAAGAACATTTTATTATTGAATATTGTACTTATTTGCATATGGCAGAGTATCAAGAATAGTAGTGTATTCAACTAAATTATTCAAGTTTGAATGTTAAAGAAACATGGGAGTAATTAGTACCAAGTTTGTATGCATTTAATATAACTTGAGAAGAAAATTTGAGCTAGTTTTGGTATGTACGGCTACCTTGTTACGACTTCACTCCAGTCACTAGCCCAGCCTTCGGCATCTCCCTTAACTTCTTGCCGTTAAGGTAACGATTTTGAGCGATGTATGGTTGATCGATGATTACTAGCGATTTCACCTTAACGCAGGTGAGTTGCTGACCGATGACGGATTTTGGGGGTTAGCTGACCCTCGCGGGATCGCCACCCTTTGTCCATATCCCGGCCATTGTAGAACGTGTGTCGACCAGGTGTAGATTACGATTTATGACCACTTCACTAGTTGACAAAACCGTAACGTAATTTTCGATTTTCATCAATTTTGATTGAATTTTTTTGATTTTAGAACAATATTTTTTCATTCCGAAGAAAAACTAAAAATTTATTCACAATTGAAAGTAAAAAAAATGTTTGTTTTTTTTAAATTTTATTTTAACAAAGATTTAAAATTACTTTAGCATCTATAAAACCGTTTTATTACACAACTATATTTTAAAAAAAAATATGAATTTAAAACCACAGGAGTATTAAATAAATTCCCCCAATTATTTCATTTTACAAACAGTTCTCAATAATTTATCGGAAATTTGAAAGACCAGAACACATATATATGCATATGAAATTTTCCTCAAATCAATATTTCGTTGAATTTCAATCCCCATTTCGCAGATCGAGGGTTTCATAATTCAATTCGATTTCAAAAGAAATTTCAGTATTAGGGTTTATGACCGGGCAAAATTTCACCAGATTCTTCGCCTCCGATCTATAAAATCCGGTGTAAGCATTTACGATATTTAGAGGGTGTTGGAAATTTCATCTGCGACAATGCCGGTGAAGAGTGGGAATTCATCGATCAGGGATCGGACGCATGAGTTCGCGGGCATAACAGAGAGGGTAAAAAAGTCATTCTCCTCTCAGAATGGACCGAGCAGCAGCGGGTCGAAGCCGGAGGAGCCGCCGCGGTCGGCAGTTGCGATGCAATCGGAGTTCAACCGGAGGGCGTCGAAAATTGGGTTTGGGATTCACCAGACATCCCAGAAGCTAGCTAAGCTGGCAAAATGTGCGTAAATATTTTGGATTTATGGTAATTTTAGGTTGTAGTTTTTTTTTCGATTATATCCTTGTTAATGTATGCTGGTATGGAGATTTCGAGAGTGATATTTGGGTAACATTATAGCGTGATTTGAGGAACAATTACTCGGGTTTTATATCTTACAGTGTGTGTAGTGTATGCATAATCATTCTATTCCGTGTGTATGCTTATGATTGTGTCCTTTCCGAGACTCAATTTCTAATCGCAATTCAATCGCAGAGCATCGGGTGTTAGAATTTGGACAAACCAGACTCTTGGGAAGAATTGTTGCTCAATGCATATTTGATCGTGTTTAGCATCTACGGAATTATTGGTTGAAATTTATGCCTCTTATCTATATTTGTCCTAAGGCGACGATTTGTTGTGTTTCTAATATAGTTTGAATTATGAGTTTTATGTTTAATTTGCTGTTTGGGATTGTGGCAGTTGTTTATGTGTATAATTCTTGGGGGATTTTAGAATTATGTTCCTGATGTTCGTTAGCGTTGTTATGTTTCTGCAAGATATAAAATCGAATTTGATTTATATTCATGCTTATTATTATAATTTTTGCGCTATGTATTTTTATTTATGGTTTTTATGTATCTTAAATTCAAATAATGTTGACTAATTTGATTGTCGGATAGGATTGAAGTGCATTTTGTTCTGTTTGATATTTTTATTTCACTTGTATTTGCTACGTGTAGCCATTGGTTAAAGGTTGAGTGGATATGTATATGAAACACGCACTAAGTGGTGGTTAGTCTTCGAAGATCGGGTTTGACCCTGACCTGAACCGAGTCCTCATTGAATGATCAGAAGTTTAAAACCTTCACTATTCAGGATCTATAAATAATATAGAGATTGTATATTAATCGAGCAAACACGTAAATTTCATCTTATCCCGTTGGAAAAGTCTTTGCACTGGTAACGTGGTTGTGTTGTTGTGTGTTTGGACGAGATCAATTAAGTGTTTGCGGGCTTACATTTTATGTTAAGATTGTATTTATCCATTTTATTGTGTCATGATCGAATTGGTAACATATTGCGTTCTCGTGCAGTGGCAAAGAGGACGTCAGTTTTCGACGACCCTACCATGGAAATTCAGGAGCTAACTGCAGTTATCAAGCAAGATATAACAGCTCTCAATTCTGCAGTGGTTGATCTCCAGTTTCTCTCAAATTCCCGAAACGAAAGTGGGCCCGTATCCTCCGACAACACCAGCCATTCTACCACGGTTGTTGATGATCTGAAGAATCGTTTGATGAGCACAACAAAAGAGTTCAAGGATGTTTTGACCTTGCGAACAGAGGTGAACCCGGATTCTTTATTTTTCATTTTGTCCAAAAATCCATCGATTTTGATATATCTGTACAAACTACTATCCACTGACATAAAATGCATTTCTGTTTTATTTTTTAACAGAATTTGAAGGTTCATGAAAACAGGCGACAAATGTTTTCCTCTTCCGTTTCCAAGAATCCTACAAATCCTTTTATTCGTCAGCGTCCTTTGGCTGGCAAGTCTGCCGCCAGTACTTCGGCGGCTCCTCCTCTTCCATGGGCTAATGAGGGACAATCTTCATCACAAATGTTCCCTAGGTAAGATCGTAAATAAATGTTTCTACTTAATTGTTAACTCACCCCCACCCCGGCAAAAAAAAAAAAAAAAAAACCTTAACGTAAATACCTCAAAGAAAGTTATCCATAATTGTTCAGATGGTTTAGTGCGTAAATAGTTTCTGAAAAAGACCTGAATACGCGTTCTGGTATAGTATATCATGTAATACTAATAGTACAAAACAGTATGAAATAATTTTCCCAAATATAAAAAGATTCTCATTTGCTATAATAACTTATTTTTCTTTCGATTCGTATAACAGGAACCAGGCGGAAGGGGAGTCTCAGCCATTACTGCAGCAGCAACAAAACCAGCAGCAACAGGAAATGGTTCCGTTACAGGACAGCTACATGCAGAGTAGAGCCGAGGCTCTTCAAAACGTGGAATCGACAATTCAAGAGCTGGGCAATATCTTCAATCAGCTCGCTACCATTGTCTCCGAGCACGGCGAGATTGCTATCAGGTCTGCATAATGCTCCTTTTATACTCTTATTATTTTTAGGTAAATTACAACCAACCCCCTGGGGTATGGTCAAATTACGAAAAAATTCCTCATGTTTGGATAATTACAGCCACCCCCTCAACTATGTATTATCTTACGAAAATACCCCTCCAGAGGTAAATTTAGGGATGTTAAATCGGTAAAACCAAATCAAAATTTCGGTACGCCAACATTTCATACCGTTTACCGAACTGAATATACGATTTGGTTCGGTAAATAACCGAATTACATAAATTTTATGTAAAAATATTTAAAAGGAGGGGTGGCTGTAATTACCCAAACAAGAGGGGTTTTTTTGTAATTTGGCCATACCTCGGGGGTGGTTGTAATTTGCCCTTATTATTATTATTATTATTATTATTACACTGTATTGCTGAAAAAACATGGCCGTATGATCAAGTAACATCAAACAATTAACTGAGACTGCGCATAAATAATAAATTCAACAATTCTTTGTCGTACGGTAATTCTTCTTGTTGTTCCTGCATAAAGGATAAACACAACGCTCTGCTGGTTTCATTTCAATTTACGTAAGCACGGATTTGCCTGGATTGATTTACATTAGTACCATGTTCGAAAAATGAATAAATTATTTTATTTTGTTAATCCCCATGGATCAGTGACACCTAATTTACATAATTACTCAGTCATTTCTTCTTACAATGATTACGAACATTGATGATTTATTTTTTATTTTTTATTTTGTATTTTCTTTTATAGGATTGACGAGAACATGGAGGACACGCTGGCAAATGTCGAGGGAGCTCAGGGAGCTTTGCTCAAGTATCTAAATAGCATCTCTTCGAATCGATGGCTGATGATCAAAATATTCTTCGTATTGATTTTCTTTCTTACCATATTCCTATTCTTTGTGGCTTAATGAGATAGATACATGAAGAAAATATATTATTTGTATCTAGACTTGTAAGATTGTTTCTTTGTATATCACAATTCATGCAATTTGTTCAGGAACTTTGTGTGTAAATTGCCATATAGTGTTTGTATTATGTAAGAATGTAAATTGCCATATAGTGTTTGTATTATGTAAGAATGTTTGTAATAATTATTTTAAATAAATTAATAAATATTTTTTTACATTTATTTGGTGACTATTCACCCGAAAAGGGTACGTAACCGTGTTACGCAATACACGCCCTATTGCCATCCCTATTTTTTACACTTACCAAAAAAGTAAATACATGCAAAATTTCTTGATAACAAGAATAAATAAAAAGGCATTGTATGTATTCTAAATAAGATTTTGCATTTTGAGAGTCAAATTCTTGGCTAGATTTTCAACATTATTTTCTTTTCTCTTTTTTAAAAGGGGATAGTGATTTTCAAAATCAAATTAATTAGTCATTAAAACCTTTCTCATCCAAAATCCTATCCTTCCCCATTAACAAAACGACACGTGTCCTTTTTTTATTTTTTATTTTGACTTTTTAAATTGTATTTATAATATACATAATTGATATTTGCCATCAATCTCCAATTTTGATACCTCCTTGTAAAAACAAATAAAAATAGTAATGATCATCACCGACTCTAGATTTACAACCTTTATAAATATTAAAAATAAAGCAAAAATCTAAAAAAATAAATAAAAGTAATAGATTAACAAAATAATTACATGAAGAAAAAAACAAAAACATTTTGGGGTCAAAATGAAAATAACCGAAACTAGGAGGACTAGAAATTCGACACAAACCGCAAGTATATAATCACCGTCTTCCTCCCTCACGCTATCTGCACCACAGTACAGCATCTCCATTGCTCAAACCCTCTCTTTCTCTCTCTATACATACATATCAGCGTTTTAACGCTATACGTAACGGATATACACACATTACACTCATATACACACACACCCAAAAAAAAATAATAAGAAGATACGCTTACCGTATCTTCAAAACTCGGAACCCTAGCACACACTCCGCATCTCTATCTCTTCAATTTTCGAAACCCTAATTCCTTGTTAGCCCTACATTCGTTGAATCGAATTCTCAAATCTGTCGATAGCTCGAATATCATCGGAAAATCAGATATTTAATCGTTAATTTTTTCCTGAACTTGTACCGATTAATTTTTTTTTTCTGAGAACACTTGCTTATCTCTTGATTAATCGTGAGTTACCCATCTTTGTTTCGATTGAATTTAATCCTCTTTGTTGTTGATTGTTGTTTTATTCTGAAAAAAGTATTTAGTAACTCCTAAAAATCTGTGTACCCTGAAAATCATAGGGAATTGCTGTTATATTGAGCTCCGGCTTTGTATCAAATTCCAGTAATTCCCTACGTTTTCTCGAGGTGTTGTTTTTGAATTTTCAGATATAGAAGAATGGTTGGAGGTGGGAATAGAAGGGAGGAAGGATCGTTTACTGTGAGCAACAGCAATGTTTTTGCAGCTTTGGAGAGTTTGAGGAAGAAGAAGAAGTCTGACAAGGAGAAGGGCTCATCGAAGGGTGGTAAGGGCACCTCCAAAGCTGCTGGTGGGGCCGAGAAGCAGGTGTTTTGGGCTCCGGCTCCATTGACTGTGAAGTCGTGGGCGGATGTCGATGATGAGGATGATGACGATTACTATGCAACCACTGCTCCGCCGCAGGCGATGTGGGCTGCTTCTGGTTTGAATGAGACAGGGGAGACTCATAAACCGGATCTTGTTGAGGTATAAAGAATTATGATTTGGTTTGATTTTTATGTGTTCTGTTTTTTCTGTTTTCGGATATGATGATAAAGAATAAGTCGTTTGCTAGGTCTTTCATTTGTTGATCGTGTCTTGCATTTGTTGATCGTGTCTTGCATTTGTTGATCGTGTTTTTAGTCCACATGTTGCGTCGCATTTTGTCGTTTTGTAGTAAAATTCGTAGTTATTTTAAATGACTTGTATGATAAATTATATGGCTCATGCATTACGTCTTTTGCTTGAATTGGCTTTGAAGGGGTTCTAGTGAATATGTAGCTGAGATATGTTGTTTTGGAATTAATATATCAAAGACTGTGTCTGAAATCATAATTACATTTACACCGGAAGATTAATCGTCTGCTGTATTTTGCCTTTTATGATTTTTGTATTTTTGTAAAGGTGTTTTTATTCAGTTATTAAGTTAATCATAAAGATGTTGTATTGAAATTTAGCTGAGAATAAACTGTCAATATGTTATCCATGTGACATGTAACGTGTCGCCATATCATGTAACAATTTATTCGTTTGCTGGATTTGCTTTTCATAATCTCCTAAAAGGTGCTTTTGTTTAAATGCTATGATTTGTTTGTCGTTATATAGTTAACATCATGCTTGTCGTACACGTGGTTGATTTCTATGATAAACTAGTCATCCATGTTCTTGGTTGAATTGACTTTGAAAGATTTTCAATGTGTGCCATCTCATTTTGTACCATACCTTTCATATGTTCCAAGGATTTTGATGTTGCCATAGCCCGAAGTTTTAGCGAATTTTCTGCTATGTAACGGCTGTGGAGCAAAATCGTAAAATCTGCTTTTTTCACTTGTGATTTCTGTTATCAAAGTTGATTAGCATTCTATCTTTAGAATGTTCAAATCAACGCATTTATCTGCATGTAAATCATTTGAAATGTGTGGATCGGTTTATAAGGGATTTTGGCCTTGCACGTGCATCATTATCTATCTGATCAAGAAGATTGGTTTATAAGGAAAATTATCTTGCAGTCTTCTTTCAAGAAGATTCTATCTGCTTTTGGTTACCAATTGTCGTCTAATCATTGGTCATTTATGGTGCATTTCTTCAAAATAACTTTTTTGAAAATCTATTAGCAATAAATGGTGTATGGGTGATTTCTTTAATCAAAAACCTTGTACACGTGTATGTTTCCCCACGCGTTTCTGCTGTTCCGCATCCCATTACATATTTATGTGCACTCGACTGCATCTTTCCCCCTCCGTATATCGTTGTACACGTGTACGTTGTTTACATCTCTCCGTGTTCTTTTCCATGCCTCTATTTCGAAAGCCTACCTTAGCGACTTTTCGTATAAGGTAGTTATGTTTATGGTGAGTGATCATCTATCGAAGCTACATCTGTCATCATCGTTCAGCCTTGTGATCTCTAAAATGTTTCCTTAGTCTTCTGGATTGTAACCTTTTCTGTAGGCCTGGCATTCATCTCTTAATCAAAACTGATTTTTTTATTGCTTCAACTATTTCAGTGTCTATGGTTCTGTAATCATACATTTATTACCTTTGACAAACCATTTCAAGCTATGCAACATTTCACGTCTGTCTTTTTTAATGAGAGAAATTTCAGTGTAGCTATCTGTGCAGAAGTTTTTCTGACCAAGAAAACCACATCTTTGGGCATCCTTGCTGTATCTACATTGGGATGGAATGTATTATAATTGGATTTGCGACTAATTTTGGTTTCTCGTGCTAATTGCAGGAAAGTGAAACTGAAGACGAACTTCTTGATGAAGGTGATGACGATGCGGAAGAGGGGAATGACAGTGAGTCAGAGGTCCATGAACAACCCGAGTTGACGGTGGAAAAGCCTGTAGTGGCCTCTCCAGCACCGAAAGAGACAGAAAGACAGCTCTCCAAGAAGGAGCGAAGGAAAAAGGAGCTAGCTGAACTAGAGGCTATTTTAGCTGATTTTGGTGTGACCCCGAAAGACAAAGCTGAAGATGAGCAATCTGGTAAACATTGTTTCCTCTCTTTGAAAAAAATTGTCCAGTTTATTTTGATATCGAGATAGTTCTTTTAGATAACCTAGGGGTGGAAATTGAAACAGACTATCCGATTTTCGCCGACCCCGATTCCGATTTTTTCTAATTTTGGAACAGTGTTTTTCATCCCGAATTTCTTTGGATCGGGATTAGAATATATATGAGATTCCGATTTCCGATCCTCTTTTAACTTCTGAAAAATCCGAATTTTCTTTTCCCAAAATTATACTTACAATATCAAAATTTTATTGTGCATTTTATATTTTAGGTGATTAAAAAATTTGAGTTTTCTGAATTTGCTGATTTCCGACCGGAAGATTTCGATTTTGGAACGATTTTTCTCATTCCAATTTCTGATTTCCGATTTTTTCTGATTTTTTATGAACGGAATTGTAGTTAGTTTTTCACTTCCGAAAAAAATTGGAATTTTTCTGCAAGTGGCTTATTCCAATCGAATCCATCTGATTTCCACCCGTAAATAAACCCATTTAATCTGTTTTATGAATGCAAAATCATCCTATCCGGTCTTTATTCTGTATTTTGCTACACTTTCTGGTGTGGATCTGGTGTTACTATCAAAGTAGACTGAAGTTCTCTGTAATTTTTTTTTGCCATTTGCAGAAGTCTCCAAAGTGAATGGAGATGAGGAGAAAAAGGATAACGTCCCTGTAGAATCGAAAAGTGCAAAGAAGAAGAAAAAGAAGGATAAAGCAGCTTCCAAAGAGGTGAAGGAAGCCATTAACGAACCAGACGAAACCACTGGAACTGAACAGGTGGAGGAAGACACATCTACAGTTGATGTGAAAGAGAGGCTCAAGAAAGTTGCATCGGCAAAGAAAAAGAAGTCCAATGTGGATTCTTCTGCCGCTGCTAGAGCTGTTGCTGTGGAGGCTGCCGCTAGAACTGCAAGACTTGCTGCCGCTAAGAAGAAAGAGAAGAACCATTACAACCAGCAGCCAATCCGGTAAGACAAAAAGAGAAAATTGGTCGAGCTATATCATATACAGATGGAGACGGGTTTTTTTTATTTACTTAATAAACTTCGATAAATGAACTTCTGATATAACTTTTACATGTTTTGGGGGATTTTTCGTTATTGATGAACTTGTTTTTTTTATCGGGTACTTTTTTTTCTTTTTCTTTTTCGGGAAACTTTCCTAGAGCAGGTTGTAACATACTTGTACTTTGTGATGTATGTATCTGTTTATCTAGGTTGGCATGATGTTTGGTTATATGTTTTTGTACCAAATTTGTTTGGTTTTATTTTTGGTTTACAATTAGTGGAATGTGTTTGGTTCCTTTCATTGCCCCTTTTTTAGGCCTTGGTTTATCATCAAATTGGGGCCGGAAATTGGACGGATGGGATCCGAATTTATTGATTTTTTTTGAATATTTTAAATATTTCAAAATACTTTTTGAATTAAATTTGGATCAAATCTAAAAATTTTGCGATTTTTTTTTTTTTTTTTTAAAACTCATAAAAGCATTCTCCCAAGCTAGAAATGTAAGTTGAGCATCACCTTGCATTTTAAACCTATTTTCAATAATGTTTTTCCAAGGAAAATAGACCTAAAGTTTTCTTTACATAACCCTGAACCAACCAAGCATTTTTCTTAATCCATATTAGGTGTGTGAACGAGCTGAGATGACTACAAATAAAGCTCAAACTCTCGAACTTGAAATTTTTCGAGCTTGAATTTTCTGATGTGTCGAGTCCGAGCTCATTCTTAGTTGTTCTTGTGCTAGCTAATTTTTTTTACGGTTATTTAAATATAATTAATATAACATTATATAATAAATTCATAAAAATAATTAAAAAATAAATTACAGGTTATTTTTTTTATTATAATTTATAATAATAAAATTATAATATTATTATTAAAATTAAAAAAAACATGTAAATATACAGAAATGGCTCGAGCTCTGAGTCTGATTATTAGAGTCAAACCCCTATATAAATAGTAACTTTTAAGTTTTAACATGAAATCCAATGTTTGGCACAAATTCTTTGAACATATTTCAATAATCAATAATTAAAATTCTTATGCCAAATTGTAATTATTAAATTGTGGATAGACTATTTAGTTCGGTAATTTTACACGTTACTAAAAATAAATAGAAAAAGTAAATAAAAATTTGTAAAAAAGTAACTGACATCATTCTCCATAAAAGGACAAATTCTAAAAAATTAAAAACATTCCGCATTTTTCATTTTTCCGAATCCCTTCACTATGATTGCAAAATTCTCCCCAATTATTCCCTTTTGATTTTCTTCTTCGCTGCAATTCTCAAGCGATTTCTAGGGTTTGCTCATCCTCCGAAATTCGTTCCGGTCGTTTCTGATTCAACGCGTGAGTCCTTTTTTCCTCTTCTCAATTTCTGTGATCATTGTATGATGTAGTTGTAATTTTCCTTCTTATGGATCGATTGATTCATATATTCTCTGAACTTTTGGTGATTTCTTTGTTTTGTCGTTTTGTGTGTTGGTTTTAAACTTTTAATCTGTTACTTTTCAGTACGAGCATGCAGCTTTTTGTATTCCGTGAATTTCTCGTTCTTTAGATTTCGTTATGTGCATATGGATGGATGAATTGGTAATTTAATTTATTTATTTTATTTTCCTGTGTTCTTGCAATCTGTGAGAAGAAATTTGAAGTAACAAAGAAGTTTGTTGATAAAGTGACATGTTCGGAAAAGAAATGCTTGTTCTTCCTCTGTTATCTTAAGTTAAAAAAAAATGAGTGTGAACTGGAATGAACCCCGCGAATCACTATTAATTGATTCGATTGCTATAATTTTTAGATCTATGTGCTTCTTCGATGGTGGTTTCTGATTGGTCAACATGTAGTAAACACAGGTTTAAATGAATTCTTCCTCGTTTCTAGTTATGATTAATTCATTTGATTCTGGAAACAATTTCCGTTGATATTTTGGTGATGTTCATATTCTGAAATTTAGGAGAGTATCCAGGATTGCTCGGTTTTTCAGCACAAAGAATTAATGATTAAATTCGTTGTTATAGGATCACGTATACACATGTCTTCAGTTTTGATTTCCATTTTGCAGAGCAATATGAAGGAAGTATCGTCTTCTTTAAATCCCTTTGCAGCATCGTATGTACCCCTCTTTCAAAGAGGGGTTACTGAAGTAAACCGAGAGTTTAATTCAGCACAAGAACTGAATAATGGAAACGGGGCTGTCTGGTCTGGCTATCAGCCAAACACTACATTGCCTCAAGCTCGGCCCCAAAGTATTTCTCAAACTGCTGAATTTCCCTACCGTGGTGGTGAACTCTTTGCCTCGACCTCACAGTACCCGAACGAGAATCCTGAAAGGCCAAACTTTGATGAATATTTCGACATGGACTTAGCTTTCCTTCAGATGAACTTTCCTGGAATATCAAATGAGTCTCTTTCTGATGTCTATTTAGCCAACAGATGTGACCTTGATGCTGCAGTCGACATGCTACAACAACTTGAGGTAATTTCTTGAATATTCGAAAAAATTCAGCTATTTAAGTTTTTAGTTTTGTGTTCATTTCAGCGCATTTGTGTTTGTATTTTTCGCTGTCGTTGGCTTTCATATTCTGCACGTCATTGACATTTGGTCACTGCTAAAATTTGCTAAAATCCATTGACCATCTCGTGCCTAGTCTAGTAGCTTAAGGATTCTGTGGTTTGAATGTGACGGAGAAAAAAAATGAATTGGTAAATTACCCTAAAGAAGATTGAACCTGACTTTCATGTCATGTTGCTCTTTTCTTGCTGCTGCTATGGTTGATAATTTTTTTGCTATTTTTGTACGCTTTGCTTTTGCCTCATTTCGCGAGGTATTTATATAGTAGCTTCAATCAAATTTTAATGGAAATATATTTTTTGAGTGTATACGCCACAGTTTTCTCTGGTGTACATAAAGTATTTTTCGGCTTCCAACATAAGCAAGATTTACCTAGGCCTTTGATAGATACAAGTTATACTATATTATACTATATTCGTATATGGTAAATGCACATTATAGTATATTTGTATAACTTTGAGTATAATCGGAGATAAAATTGTATCATTACATTTGACAGATGTACCCTGATGATGATTCATCGGATAAGCTGCCAGACACTTTGGACATTGGTGATGTGTCGGAATCTGGATCTGTTAGCGAGCTGTCACCACACAAAGTAAAGAACGTCGTTACTGCAGAAGCTGGAGCTTCGAAATCTGGTTCGTCCAACATGACTTCTCCGAGCTAATATGCTCGATTTTCGTGCTAACAGTTTTAATGGGGTGCCTTTTGAGATTGTGGATATAAACTTGTGAATTGGGAAACTCCCTTTCTTCTCCTCCTTTCAAGTTAAGATCAGTGTCGATACGTTCGTTTTTTTTTCTTTTTTTTCTTTTCTTCAGGTTGTATAGATTGTATCTGCTTGCGCTTTCTATGTTTATTGGGGTTTTTTGTTTGAAAGGTACAACCAAATTGTCTGTGCTATTATATTAGCTTGTTGATGATGATTGAGACTTTCTTGATCTTCAGTTTTGCTACTTGGATAAAACATGAGGTGAAGAAAAGTACTTTTCAGAAATCAAAAGCTTTATACATTTTCAGTATTCATTGCTACATAAATAAGCACTTATTTAGGGTTTTTCTTGATGCTTTTAACTTATTTATAAGAAAATGCAACTGAATCTGTAAATTATAATTACCCCGTTAACATGTGATTATATATACAGTTTATTTGACGCTACATTTTGTGAAGCACACTGGGTGTGATTAATAACCGTTGATCTGCACATAATTAATGGTTAAAAATCACTAGGTGTAGCATCTCAATAACCGGGGATACTACCTCTAGAGTAATATTTATAATGTTATTATAAGTTAATTGAATTGTCAGTTCAGAAGAATGAAAACATGAGCGTATGTATTATTTAATGGTGCAAATATTTATAACAATTTATTTATTTATATGTGCTCGGGTTGAAAGATCATATAAAATATTTATTTAATATTCGAGATATTGAAATAAATAAATAAATCGTGCTATCACATCATCAGCTCATCTGCAATATTAATTGGGAAAAAAGGAAATGAGAGGCCTCCACCTCCTCCCGCCAAGTGCGGTGGTACTCTAATAAATATTTATTTTTCGGCCCTTTCATTTATTTAATATTACTTTTTCCTTCCCAAAAGACATACAAACCATAATAACTAACGGTAAGAGGTATATACCCCCACAGGAAAGAGGACATTCTTCTCTCTGAAAATTAAAGATCCCACATTCATATTCTGCACAAAATCTTGAATTTAAAAAAATAAAAAAAATATCTTCAAGAACCCTTTTTATTTTCTTGAAATAAGGGAAATGGGGCTCTGAATTAGTGGTTGCTGTTATGAAATTGATGATCTGAGAATATAATTAATCTGCATTTTGTGATTGAAAAAGAAAAGAAAAGAAAAATGGGGGTGGATTATTACGACGTACTTAAGGTGGAGAGAAGTGCAACAGAGGATGATTTGAAGAAGGCTTACAGAAGATTAGCTATGAAATGGCATCCAGACAAAAATCCCAACAACAAGATTGAAGCCGAAGCCAAATTTAAGCAAATCTCCGAAGCCTACGATGTATGTATCTGTACTTTCTTTAACATTCATTCATGCATGCATGAGAGAGAGAGAGAGAGAGAGAGATTGATATGCCATATTTTTTATTGTTTCATTATTGTTAGGTATTGAGTGATCCTCAAAAAAGGCAAATTTACGACCAAGACGGAGAAGAAGGTCTAAAAGATGCCCCACCGCCCCCCGGTTCGACGGGTAGCCAAAACGGGTTCAATTCAAGAAATGCGGAAGATATTTTTGCTGAATTTTTCGGGAGTAGCCCGTTTGGATTCGGATCGGCTGGTAGGTCGATGAGGTTTTCATCGGACGGTGATAATATGTTCAGAAACTCGTCGGGTGATGGGAGTGGATCGGTTAACATGGCAATGAAGAAGCCACCACCTGTCGAGAGTAAATTGCCTTGTACACTTGAGGAGTTGTATTCTGGTTCTACTAGAAAAATGAAGATCTCTAGACAAGTTCTTGATGCTAATGGGTAAATCTCTCTCTCTCTCTCTCTCTCTCTCATATTTCTTGATACATTTGACACACCTTGATTATATTGTCTATCATGCCCTTGCGTAGGCGTCTAGTGACAGAAACGGAGATATTAACGATAGACATAAAGCCCGGCTGGAAAAAGGGAACAAAGATAACGTTCCAAGACAAAGGAATCGAGCTGTTGAACCAGCTCCCAGCGGATCTCGTGTTTGTGATCGACGAGAAGCCCCACGCAACCTTCAAGAGGGACGGCAACGATTTGATCATGAGCCATCGTGTGACTCTGGCGGAAGCGATCGGTGGTACTACCGTGGACCTCACCACGCTGGATAATCGCAGTCTGTCGGTCCCCGTCAGCGACATCGTGAGCCCCGGTTATGAACTGGTGGTTTCGAGAGAAGGCATGCCCATTACAAAGGGGACCACCACCGGTAGAGGCGATTTGAAAATCCGATTCGAAGTTAAATTTCCCACTAAATTGACGGGCGAGCAACGGGCCGGGCTCAAGCGGGCCCTTGGAGGATGAAAGATAGTAGATTTTGTGGATTGTGTTAGTGCTTAGTTGTAACATCTCAAACTATCTCTTGTATTTCTTTTTGAATTAATGTAACCCTCTTATGATCAAAAGACAAAAGCAAGCAAGATCATTTCGAGCTCGTGCTCGAAAAACTCGAGTTTCAGTCACACCCCTAAATATGATGTGATTAAATCGTTCGAGTACATTTTATTAATAACGTGACATGATTGTAAAATATTCACTGAAACAAACAAGAAGCATATACATAAACCGGCATTGTTACATAAATCTTTCTCCCATAGAAATCGAAAATCAACACGTATACACAGAAAAGCTACAAAGGTCAACGATTCTTCTACATCCCAAACAAACAATCAAAAAAATTATCAACTTATGGGGCATAAAAAAGACTCAAACCATAAATAACTGATCGAGCTTCCTCGATTAAAAGAACCAATTTAAACCCGAAAAAAATAAGAAGTTTTTTTTTCTTTCCTTTATCGACAAATTCATCAAACGGTGCTATTTCGCAAGCTGGCAGTGGCTTCTGTTAGTGAAGTCAAAATCGTCTCACCGACTTCAGCTTTGCAGAGTGGACACGATGCATTGATTTTCAGCCATTTATCGACACATTCTTTGTGAAAGAAATGTGAGCAAGGCAACTCTCGAAGCTCGTCGTTGTTCGCGTATTTTGCTAAGCAAATACAGCAAACCTACAGAGTAGAATAATAAAGATATTATTTTTAGGAGCTGATTATTTGATACATCAAAGCATTGAAGTCAACAAAAAAGTTTGACAAATTTGTAAAACCAAGATAAGAGAAGCTAACCGCATCCTCTTCGGATATCACACGCTCTTTCTCTGTTCCTGCCGCCACTATGCCGCCTTCCTTATCATTGCCGCTCTTATTTTTTTTCGCTTTGAATTTATAGGTCGGAAGAGAATTAATCGATTCTGGAGTAGCTCCTCTATTCTGGGAAAAATCTTCTCTGAAGCCCAAGACTGATATTATACAAGGAAGGCAGCAGCAGATTGTAGTGCATAGAATAAACGGCATAGCGTATCCGATGCAGCTAAAGGCTAGAAATACTATACACAACCTGCAATTAAAAATAAATTAAAAAATAAAAAAATTAAAAAAAAAATTGAACAAGAAACAGAGTAAAGCATTACCTGTACAAGTTAGGAGCTTCAGCAGATGACGAGTGCCCTCCGAAAATCCATACATTGCCAACGACAAACCAAACAGCAAAGAAGCAATCCAAAGCCATCTTGAAATATTCGACGAATACCTTAAGCCTGCAATAGTAGCCCACAACTATTTTATTATATTGCAATTCCCCACAAGTTCAACACGTATAACACAAACAACACACAGATGTTAGTCTTTAAAATCGATAAACGTTGTAAATGTACTGAGAATTACCTTGCATTCGGCAACCCAATACCCTGGGCACCTCTGGTCAACGCACCAGTTGACCGGCGATCTTCCCCTTCAACGACTCTCCGAGTCAAGGGTGCCCCGCTATTATTCCCGACGGAAGATTCCAATCGAATCTGAGATGCTGCCTCCTGTTCGGTACCCTGGTTTCGATATCTAAACCGCCAGTACAAAAGTGGAAGAATCGCCGTACAACCAGTTGCGTAACCCACAACCCACGCTCTTAACGGAGCTTGTGGCTTCTCGTGCTCCGACAAAGATAAAACAACAATAGCGGCGATAATTTGACTAACTGTCAAAACCAGCTCAACAGATATCCACAGACCCGAATTTAACGGGCTCCTTTGCCGCCCTCGAGTATTCCCTCTTCGAAGAAGCGACGAATTTCTTGAATTTGACCCCGAAGAAAGTAGTTGAGGTTGATACACCGGGACCCGTGAACTAGTGGACGGAAGATCTTCACTGTTTTGTCCATTGGACGGTCTTTCGTTGGACGAACTAGACGACGACGATGAAGAAGAAGAAGCATTACTGGTGCCAGCTATGTCGATTATGTGTTCACTATCATTACGAGTTTCTGCACGCTCCATTAACAGAGGGACTTTGTTTGTTTGGCTTTTACGATGAAGACCCACTACGGGAAAGGCCATCCGAGTCGTACACTTGTCCCACGCACGGAAAACATGGGATTATAATATAGTACTTCGAAAACCTTTTTTTCCGAAAGTAAAATCAATAATGTAATGAAGTCGCTCGAATCTTGAATTTTTTGCCCTGTTTTCGACTAATGCAATCAGATTGCAACAACCCTCTTTCCTGTTTGAAGCACACAACAACACAAGCAGGTTAGAACAAACTTATATGTACTTCGACAATCAACGGAACAACGAGAAAATAAACGAAAAAACTAAACAACGTGCAAACGTACAACGGTGTCGTAAATGCACAGTAAACTATATTCATTTAACTCGAATCAACAATCTTAAATACTTAACCCTAGCCCCAAATACAAACAGAAGTGTATTATAATTTCCAATACCTAACTCCATCATTACAACAGATAAACACCATTTTCACATGATGGACAAAGAAAAGACGGATTAAATTCAAACTTCGTAACCTAAATTAGTTTTCAAACCCCCAAAAAATACAATCCCTCAATAACATTAGATCGTTGACCATCTTCCGAATTGTTATCGGCGAAAATGAAATCAACAAATAAAAAAAAAAATTCAACAAACCCTCGGTGTAAACATTGAAAATTCAAACTCAAATGCAACAGAGAAATTAAAAACAAAAACTGAAAAGTAATCAACTAATTATCGACGACAACGAATTAAACTACCTGAATATAATTATGAAAAAAAAATCACAGATGAAAAGTTGGAAAGAATTACGGACCAGATAACGAGGGTCTGACGAAAAGGGGGCAATCTGATGAAGATTTCTGCGAACGAAAGCTTTGAATTCGTTGTCGAAAATTGAATTTATTGACGCGTTTTTTTTTTTCTTTTTGTTTTTTTAATAAATAAAGATTTTATCTTTGGCTTGGGTTGGTCACCTGAGAATATTCTATTTATTGAACTCATACTTTTCTATTTTGATGTTTATGTTTTATTTAGAAAGTACGTTAATATCGAGAAATTAGATGATACGTCTGGTTATTTATATTATGTAAATTGAAACATTAGATTTACATATAGTAATAGGCAAATTAAGCCATCCTTAAAATATGGTTAAATTGCAAAAAAACCTCTATTGTTTAGGTAATTATAGCTACCTCTCATTTTAGATATTTTTACATGAAATTTATGTAATTCGATTATTTATCGAACTAAATCGTATATTTAGTTCGGTAAACGGTATGAAATGTTGGCGTACAGAAATTTTGGTTCGGTTTTACCGAATTAACATCCCTAAATTTACCTTTCGAGGGGTCGTTTCGTAAGATAATAAATAGTTGAGGGGCGACTGTAGTTACCCAAATAGGGGGGGGGGGTGTTTTCGTAATTTGACCCAACTTAGGGGGTGGCCGTAATTGTGTGTATGTGTATTAACTCTCCTGTCCCGGAACGTGATTAACACTTTTGATTTTTTTTATTATTATTTTGGTAAAAAAAAATTATAATCTTTATTTCAAAACTCTCGTATAGTATGATGAGATACATTTCGTAAAAATCGATAAATTAATATTCGGGGATACAGTACAACCTCAATAAATTAATAATTACTAGATTAATAATCTCGTTTAAATAATATTTTTTTGATCCCAACTCAAGAATAATGTTTTAAACAATATTTTGTAAAATTAATATTTCATTAAATTAATTCAATTTATCTGGTCCGACTGTATTAATTAATATAGGCTATCAAAATTATTTATGCAAAAAGGCCCCCAATATTTAATTGTTTAATTATGTAGGTAGTGGGCTGGGCCTTACAATTGGCGAGGCCCCAAAACTTTTCCAGCGAATTACACCATTGATATATATCATTTCATACATATATAATATTTAATTAATTGCATATGAAAACACATATTAAAATATATACTTGGATAATTTTACTCGAAATACCGTTTGAATTTTACTGATATCGTTTTGTTGTTAATAATATCGTTTCAACTTACAATGTAATTTTGACTAATTTTAAGGCTCAATTCGGCAAAATTCAAAATACCAATTTTGTATTTCTTTGAGCTAGCTTTTTAATAAAAAAAATGCGAATAATCAAAAGTGGATATCGAACGATAAAGTTATGCATGAATCAATGAACATTGCCCATAACTTTGATGTTTTGAATTTTTTAAAATTCAAAAATCTAATTTATTCATACATAACTTTGTCACTCAATATTCCAATTTAGGGAAGTTTTATACTACATCGAGTTATTTACATCGGATGATTGTTAACTGCAGGTGGAGCTAGATAATCTTCCACTAAGCATAATACACATCTATAACTAAACTAACAAATCACCCCATATAAATAGCCCCATATAACATAGAAAATTTCCTCTACATTGAATTGTTACACACACACACACACACACACATATATATATATATATATATATATATATATATATATATATATATATATATATATATATATATATATATATATATATATATATCAGTTATTTCTTTTTCCAAGTCAGAAAAAAACAAGGAAACATGAAATTATTGAGTTGATTCCCATCTCCCTTTTTAACCTATCCATCCATCAGTGGCAATTTTCATAATTAACCACTGACAACACACACACACACACTCTCTCTCTCTAACTTTCTCTCTCTGCACCAAAGTACATTAACACATGGATGTAATACTCTAATGTATAATTGAAAGATCCAACCTTTTCCCCTGTAATCTGCATGTGTGTATGTCTTTCTTTCTTTCTTTCTATTTTTACAATAAAAAGAATCCTAGGTGGGTTTAATTCTAAATAATACTACTTCTTCTCCCCTTCAATTCACTAATTGAGGTTGTCTCTTTACAGACACACACACACACACACACACACACATGCAGTGGTTGCCATTGATTTTTTTTTACATACATATTCATGCTTACAAGAAATCCCTTTTCCCTTTTTTTTTTTAATGTAGTTGTCTGTGATTTGCCTTGTACTATGATGGTGATTGTTTCAGATTTCTTTTCTTGATTTAACTGAAATTTCCGGCCTGCATTGATTGATTATTTATGATTTTTTTTTTGTTCAAAAATTGTTTAAAGATCCAATTTTTATGCAATTTATATGTGCTAATTTAAATGGGCCTTTCCCAGATCTTCAATTTTATCACGGATCACCCCTCTTTGTTAGGTTTTAATCCGCCCCCGCCTTCGCCTTCAATTTGAAAACCCTAAAGATTCAATTTTTATCTTCTTTTTCAAAAAATTGAAGAAAAAAAAAAATCAAGAATGTGGAAGCAATTTCTGGGTAAACTCCCCCGAAAATCCCCAAAATCAGATCAGGATTTACCCAGAAACCCTAATTTAGGCCCTAATGCTGCAAACCCGGCTGCCAAAAGGGCCTCAGCTGCAGTTTTTCCAGCCAGTGTGATTGCAGGTATCGAGCCATTGCTCGCCTTTAAAGACGTCCCGAATTCCGAAAGAATGAATCTTTTCATCAGTAAATTGAGTCTTTGCTCTGTTGTGTTCGATTTCACCGACCCCGCAAAGAACATTCAAGAAAAGGAGCTCAAAAGAGCCACTTTGCTCGAGCTCCTCGAATTCGTATCCGAAAACCCACCGAAATTCTCCGAGCCCGCGATTTTAGCATCTTGCAAAATGTGCTCGATAAATTTATTCCGCGTTTTCCCACCCAATTGCCGATCAAGAATCACAACCGAAAACGACAATGAAGACGAGCCCATATTCGATCCGGCCTGGCCCCACTTGCAGCTAGTGTACGATTTCTTCCTCAGATTCGTGACATCGACTTCCCTAGAAGCAAAGGTAGCAAAAAAGTACGTAAATCATGCATTCATATCAAGAATCGTGGACTTATTCGAATCGGACGATCCAAGAGAAAGGGACTCACTAAAGGCGATCCTGCATAGGGTCTACGGTAAATTCATGATCCACCGCCCGTTTATAAGAAAGTGCGTAAGCAATGTATTCCACAGATTCGTATTCGAAACGGAGAAGCACAACGGAATCGCAGAGCTGTTGGAGATTTTCGGGAGCGTGATAACGGGATTCGCTCTGCCTCTAAAAGAAGAGCACAAGATATTCTTTTCGAGGGCTTTGATTCCTCTGCACAAACCAAAGTCTTTGGGGGTTTACTTTCAGCAGCTCTCGTTTTGCGTGACTCAGTTCATCGAGAAGGAGCCGAAGTTGGGGGTTGTGTTGATCAAGGGGCTTTTGAAATGTTGGCCGATTACGAATAGCCAAAAGGAGTTGATGCTTTTGGGTGAGGTGGAGGAGGTTTTGGAGGCGACTAATATGACCGATTTTCAGAAAGTTATGGTGCCTTTGTTCTATCGGATTCGACACTGCATGAATAGTTATAATTTTCAGGTAACTTCCTTCATTAACTTGTTTTATTTGCTTTCTTTTTACGGGTATTTAATGCGAAATCAGTACTATTTGATTGCGTAGATAGTAACATAATCGGTGTTTAATGTGAATCGGGAACTAGCTATGTATTGATTTTGTTCGGTTGTTACGGTAATAATCGTCGTATTAGTGTATTTTAGTACAAGGGTTCCAAGAATTCGCTAGTTCAAACATGGCCACCGGTACTAGTATACAGTATAATTTTCGATAAATTAATACTCGATAAATTAATAACCTCGATTAAATTATTAACTCGATAATTTAATAATTCGC
The DNA here is from genome assembly GCF_000504015.1 of Erythranthe guttata. The sequence goes on along the minus strand of NW_012193926.1, from coordinate 1,173,263 downwards.
TAAATAAATAGAATTTCCCTGGTCCCGACTCTATTAATTTATAGAGGTTTAACTGAACTAGGTTGTTGCCCTGGACTTAGACTTATCGATGCGATAAAATACGTCATTGAAATGAAGGAAAAAAAAAGTCGAAGATTTAAGATTATCAATGCAATCGAAATAGTTTCAATTTATTTATTTATTTATTTATTTATATTGTGTATGTATATTGAAGGTTGCCGAGAGGGCTTTGTTCCTGTGGAACAACGACCAGATTGTGAACCGTATTGCGCACAACAGGGAAGCGATTCTGCCGATAGTAATTCCGGCTCTGGAACTAAACGCGCAGAACCACTGGAACCATTCGATTCTCAACCTGACTTTCAACGTGAAGAAGATGCTCGCAGAAATGGACGAACCCCTTGTATCTGCCTGCATTTCCAATTACCGAGAGGAACAAGAAAGGCAAGACTCGGAAATCGAAAAACGGAGCGAAATTTGGGAGCGCTTGGAAAATGCTGCTAATCTACAGCCGTTGGTCGGAAACACTACCGCTGTTCTCGTGACTCACTGAACAAAAAACACACACATCCATGTTGGTGTGTGTGTGTGTGTGTGTGGATCAGTCATCAATGGTGGAACTTTTATCCATTGTTTTTTTTTGGGATAAATATGCCATAGTGTGTAAACTGTAAAACTAACATATTTTATCGGTTAATTTTTATTTATTTATTATTATTATTTTCTTGCATTTTTTTAAAATACTTGAGGTTACTAATGTTGTAGCTTTTGCAATTGATAGCATTTCAAAAGTGACAAAAATAATAATTAATTTTAAATACATGACGTTGAAAATGAGCATATTGAAGGGAATATTTATACAAATTAGGAGAAAATAATAATAATAATAATAATAATAATAATAATAATAATAATAATAATAATAATAATAATAATAATAATAATAATAATAATAATAATAATAATAATAATAATAATAATAATAATAATAATAATTGATCGGATGGGCCTGATTTCTATAATTCTATTCCTACACGTGGCAGCCCAACCCAATCTCAAATCCAGCCCATTATTTTTATTTTTCGTTCAAATAAAAGAAATATTATACATTATATATTAAACTTTGAAATAAGGGTTTCGATTTCTAGAGAGAGAGAGAGATGAGTTGCTGTGAATCCGGCGACGGCATGAAGAAAGTTCCGAAATTGGACGGGGATCTGGCGGAATCCGGCGAGTATAGTGTGAACAAGACAAAAACGAAGAAGAAGCGCAAGCGCGTGGGTACATCTTCGACGAAACTCAAATTGAAGAAGAAGCAGCAGCTGAAGAAGAAGAAGAAGCTACTGAGACTGAGCACATTCCTGCGTGGAGATGTGTTGTACGACGACCGTGATCCCACGCGCTGCGAGGGTACATCAAAGGGAACCCTAAACAAATGCACCCGTTTAGCTGTTGAAGTCTTCAGCAAAACACATGTATGTATTATTTTCCAACCTTTTTTTCTTCTTTTTAAAAAAATAAATAAATTAAATCCTGCTGTTTATAAATGATCAATTGATTAATAATAAATTTGCTTCTTCCATGTAATTTATTATTAGGATCTGAAATTCAAGGTGATGAGGCTGCTGCGGGCATCTGGAGATTTATCAATGATGGATTTGATGTTTAAGGCAAAGCCTTTTCCTCTGCCCGTGCCGTATGATCTTGATCCGAATCCCCAAATTTTTCGAGCTAGGGTTTCATTCACACTTTACTATGTAGACTTTGTTAAAATTGTCCGTCCTTCTGAGCTTGTATATATACAGTAGAACATCGATAAATTAATATAATAGTTTCTCTCGGTCCCGAATCGGTAAGAACATGTTAAATTAGTAACTCGATAATTTAATATTTTGCTTTTCTTTATCAATATTTTACTCTTCGTTCTCTACTTAATTAGCCTTGAATGAATCTCAGAGCGGATTTTTTTAATTGTTGTTCTTTGCATGTAGAAATCTATTGTTCTGTTTTGAAACTTGTCTGCGGTTTTTTCAAGTAGTTGATAGAACTGGATCATTTGTTATGTGAAGTATGATAAAGAAAAAGTGGGTCCCACGTAACTCGAGCCCCCGATTAATGTCGGAGTAATTAATGTTTTGAACGCTCTTGAATGTGGCTAGTTGATATAACTATTGATTGATCAATCGTTGTATACTTGAACTCGTGTACTAAAGAGAGTGTCGTTTTGAGAAGTTTCGATCACTTCTTCAAAATCGTACATGACATGTATTTATATCTCTTAAATTCGAATAAGAATTTATATCTTTTAGCGTGAAGCATGAATTAATTGCAATGTAGTGTCTCAAGTATGTACATTAACACTCTTTAACACCTTTAGGGATTTTTAGAAATCTTTTCAGATCGATCGATACGTAGGAGGGTGAAATCGGAGCCGTTCGATCAAATCTTGGTACATGGTACATATCGGACGGTAGATTCATGGCCATTGCTGAATCAGCTGATTATGTATGTTTTTTTTGTTAAAGTTGAATGTGGGTACGGAAAGGAGCAGGAAATTGACTTCTTCGGTGAGCTCGGCTGTTTTCGAAATGTTCTTAGTCGTGGGACCCGTTGATTCACCCGAATAGGGTTTGGGTCGCAACGAATATTAATATTTTTTTCGAAAATAAATTTCAGAAGCAGAGTTAGACATATATAATGTTTGATCAAAATATTCAAACTTTGAAATTGGTATTTCTTCAAAGAAAATGAGAAAATAATGGATAGTCAACAAAATGATATTTATGTATTTTAATTAAAAAGTAATATTTCACTCGTGCGATGCTGAAGAATAATTTAAAAAATAGAGAAATAAATAAATTTAGATTAAATGATATAAAAAAAACCTTCAATATTTGATATAGATAATTAATATGACATAATAAAAAAAAACATTTATTTCTTTTGATTAAATTGAAAATAAATTAATTGATAAAATAATATCAAATATAAAAGATATAATATTTATTGGCGTCAAAGGAGCAAAGTTCAATGGATGAAAGAAGGAGACCGAAATACAAAGTTATTTCATGCAAAGGCTTCCTCTCGTAATCGTGTTAACAGAGTAGATCGATTAAAAGATATGAATGGGAACTGGAAGGTGAATGAGGAAGACATCGAAAAAATTATTGCTGAATACTTTGCTCACATTTTCAAGTCTACCAATCCGAGTGAGAGGGAGATTGATGAGGTTTTGGAGCATTTTGAGCCGAGAGTTACGAGCGAAGCGAATCAGATGTTATCCATGCCTTTCACTGCTGATGAGGTAACCCGTGCTATTTCTCAAATGGCCCCTTTAAAATCTCCTGGCCCGGATGGCCTTCTGTTATCTTTTATACTAAATATTGGCATATCTTAGGGTCTAATGTTATTTCTTGCGTGTTAGAATTTCTTAATAATAAGAGACTCCCTTCTGCCCTTAATTTCACCTACATTGTTCTTATCCCTAAGGTGAAAAAACCGGAAAAAATGACAGAGTATAGACCTATCAGTCTATGCAATGTGATTTATAAATTCGGATCAAAGGCTATTGCTAATCGTCTCAAACCGATTCTTTGTGATATTATTTCACCTACCCAATCTGCTTTTGTTCCCAAACGTCTTATCACCGATAATGTTCTCGTTGCTTACGAGATCAATCACTTCATTAAGTCCAACTCTAGTAATCGAAATAATTATATGGCAGTCAAGTTAGACATTAGTAAAGCATACGATCGGATTGAATGGTTATTTTTGAGAAAAATTCTTTGTCGTTTGGGTTTTTTGCCTGGGTTTGTTGATCTTATTATGTTGTGTATCTCTTCTGTCTCGTACTCATTTCTCTTTAATGGTTCACAATTTGGCTCGCTTCGTCCATCTAGAGGTATTCGGCAAGGCGACCCTTTGTCCCCATATATGTTTATATGTTGTGTAGAAGCTTTAATTACTATGGTTCAGAAGGCAGTCAATGAAGGTAACTTTCATGGAATTAAAATTGCTCCATCAGCTCCCACAATTTCCAATTTGTGCTTCGCGGACGACACTCTTCTGTTTTGTAAAGCTTCTGAAGCCGATGCGATTACTATGAAAAACATTCTTGATCAATACGCAAGGATTTCGGGACAAGAGATTAATTTTGAAAAGACTAATGTGAGTTTTTGTCCAACAACTTCCGCGGCTTTGAAGGAGAGTATTTGCAATATTTTGGGTTTCCAAGTGGTGGATCGACATGAAAAATACTTAGGTATGCCTGTCTCGATGGGAAGAACAAGAAAAGAAATATTTAGTTTTCTTCGAGATCGTATTTGGGCACGTATTAAAGGATGGGGCGAGAAACAACTCTCAAATTCCGGAAAAGAGGTTCTTATTAAGGCTGTTTTGCAAGCAATTCCGTCATATATGATGAGTTGCTTTATGCTACCGGTGGGTCTCATTAATGATCTGGAATCGGCCATCCGAAGGTTTTGGTGGGGAAATGGAAATGACAGGAAGATGCCGTGGTTAGCGTGGAATAGAATGTGCATGTCGAAAGCTGATGGTGGTCTTGGATTTCGGTATTTGCGTAGTTTCAATATAGCATTATTAGCCAAACAAACCTGGAGAATTTTAAATTACCCTTACCTTCTATTATCCAAAATTCTGAAAGCTCGTTATTTCTCCAATGGTGAAGTTCTCACGGCTGAATTAGGTTCGCGGCCTTCAGCGACTTGGCGGAGTTTAGTTAAGGCACGGTCTCATCTGCTCAAAGGTTTAAGAAAGAGAATTGGTGATGGCTCAAGCACATCTATCTGGGCGGACCCATGGCTCGGTGACGATGGAAATTTCAAAGTTATTACTCGAAGACCTCTGCACTCGTGTTTCCCAGATAGAGTCGAAGATTTAATTGACCAGACTTCAAAGTCGTGGGATATCTCGATTATTAATGAGCAGTTTTGGCCAGTGGATCGAGAACGTATTCTGGCTATACCGATTGGAAGTTCATATGCATCGGACAAATGGATTTGGCACTACACGAAGGACGGAAAATTTACGGTTAAGTCGTGTTATCAACTCGCCCTAGTAACATCACACAACTATCATGCTAATAGGGGTCTAGCGAATGAATCGTCGAGTGGACTATCAAGCAGAAGATGGAGGAACATATGGCATTTGGCACTTCCCCCGAAAATTCGTATGTTTCTTTGGAGGGCCTGTTCTGATATACTCCCCACACAAGCCGAGCTGTTTAGAAGAAAAATTGCCACCTCTCCAATGTGCAACCATTGCGGGAGAGAGTGGGAGACACCTATGCACGTCTTTCTCCGTTGTCGAGGAATGGAAAAAATATGGAAGTCACACCCTTTTGGCATTATAGGGCAGCCAAAACCAGTGTCTATGTGGGATTGGATAATTCAATGGCAGCAACAGTTAACAGAGGATTCCTTTCTCTTGGCGGTCGTCGTAGTGTGGAAAGCTTGGGAGTCAAGAAATCGAGAGATGCATGGAGAGCAAGGGATGGCGATGGACGAGTTTATTAGCTGGGGTCTGACTTTTCTCAATTTGTATCAACAAGCACAACTTCCTCGTACTCCCATACAGCAACGCGCTCATCCAACGGAGTGGAAACCGCCTCGAGAAGGAATAATTAAACTGAATTTTGATGCAGCTCTTCCAGCTGGTACAGACCATTACACGGTGGCTGTGATAGCTCGAGATTGGCAGGGTCACTGTATCTTTTGGGCAGCTAGAAGCTTTAGAGGCCGACCAAGGGCAGTCGATTGTGAAGCTCATGCTGCACTATTCGCATTGACTAGAGCCAAAGAGGAAAGTTGGCCATCAATTATTCTGGAAGGAGATTGCCTCAAAGTTGTCGAAGCTCTTCGAGGAGAGGATGCTCAATCATGTTCATTTGGCGCTTATGTCGAAGATTGCTGGTGTATGGCTAAATTTTTTGAAAGTTGTGTCTTTAATTTTATTAAACGTTCGGGAAATATTTTAGCTCATCTTATAGCTAAAAATTATGGTGACTCGTGTAACGAAGGTTATAATCTTCCTTCAGTTTTGGCAAGGTATGCCTAAATAAATAAAGTTAATTTTTCCTTAAAAAAACAAAAAAAAAAAGATATAATATATGTAAAAAAAGATATATTATTGGAGAAAAATACTTCTACTAATACTAAAATAGTAAAGTTTGATTTTATTATGTTAACGTGCAAATAAAACTCAAAAAATCTTAATTAACCGGGATAAAGGACCAGAGTGCAAAAAAAAAAAAGTGAAAATTCCAATATATCTCGTAATTTTAGAAAAAAAAAATCAACTTAAAGAATCCCCATCTGACATTTATGTGAATTGTACAAAATATTCATAGAATTATATAGATATATAAATATTATATTATCTTTATTATAAAATAATAATTGATTAAATTTGGAAGGGGAAAAACGGCTAGGGTTTGGAGAGAGAGGGAGGGGTTGTGGTGAATCCGGTGACGGTGACGGTGACGGCATGAAAAAAGTGTGGAAATTGCAACCGCGAAGGAATGTCTGGAAGTTTCTCCTTGTCGACAAGAAGAAGAAGAAGAATCCGAAACCCGAGACCCGAGAACCCGAAACACGGGAAATTTCTGGAATTCCACACGTGTGGTATAAAGGAAATCCCAAAAAATGTCATCCTTTGCTCTTCGAAAGGTTGATAAAAGCTTCCAGATTAGCTATTGATGTCTACAACAAAACACATGTACGTAATTCTCTAATCTTGTAAATTGTAAATTGTAATCTCTCTAGATCTCTCTCTAGATCTCTCTTAAAATAAAATAATAATTTGGTGGGTGTTTATGTGTGTAGCCCATAAAATACAGATTTGTGGAGCTGAGCTATGCAACTGGAGTAACAATAATGGTGGGTTTGACAATTACCGCAGAGGAGATCAACAACGGTGAGTTATGCACTTTTGGAGCTCTCGTTAACACCCTCAGTAATACTGTCAAGTCCGTCAAAATCACCCCTCCCTCCTTGCCTGTGACCTTTGATGGGTAAATCTTACTCAATTTTCCATCTCTCTCTCTCTCTCTCTCTCTCTCTCTCTCTCTATATATATATATATATATATATATATATATATACAAATAATCCTTTGTTATGTATATGCAGCCCTAGACGTCGTTGATATTAGTGTTTCTTGAACTGGATCATTCGTTATGCCGACTATGGGTTAAAGTGTGGGCCACACGTAAATTCGAGCAGAGAAATAGGGTTTCACTAGCTCTGCGTCGTCGTCTTCCTCTTCGGTACAATTGTCGTTTTCGTACGAATATAGTTCAGTAAGATGTTGGAATTATTTAATTTCCATACGTTTTGTTTTCAGTATGAATTTAATTGTCTTGACCGCTCTTGAATGTGTCTAAATTCTGCCGAAATAGGTTTTACTCTGCGTCTACCATCGTCGTCGTCGTTTTTGTACGACTTTTTAACTTATAACTACTAGTTCCGTAAAATGTTTGAATTTTTATCTCCATTACATACATGATTGTTAACCTTAACCCTATTGCACACAATACGGAAAGCGATTCTGCCGATATTAATCCTGGCTCTGGAATTAATGTAAATACATGAAATTGAAAATGAACTTATTTGAAGAGAATATTAAGAGCAAATCACTTCCAAAAATGCAAAAACATTTTTTTTAGCTTAGGTTTATTATATCTAATTTCTATTTTTTGACTAAGAAATGGATCGAATCTATTTCGAATCATGCGCCTCCCGTTTTCTAGTATTACGCCCATGCGATGCACATCGCAATGCTATGCCGTGCACATCATGTAAATATTTTTAATTTCTAGTTGTTTTAATACTTGTGCATTGATAAAAATATTCATGTCATAGGAACAATATTAATGCTTGTATAAATTGAAATAAACAAATTTAAATGATCTAGAGATATTATATGCAAGATAAACTAATTTCAATTGAGTTTTTTGAACACAAAACTCATTTATATGTCTAGAATATTCAAATATATAATTCAAAAGAACAAATAAAATTAATTATTCTGACAAAGTTATATCAAATATTAGTTTATTTTACTTCTTTTAATCTCATATTTAATAGTCTTTTCTGCAATTAATGATCAAGAATAAAATGGGTAGAAAAATAATCAAATATTTATTCAAAATTCAGATTTAAGTTATGCATATTAAATTTACTTCTACGCCAGTAGAAAAATGTCTTTTCAGTACGACTATTAACTATAGCAAAATGTATCAAATTGTAGTGAAAAAGTTTTTGCTATGCATGCGCTACGAATTCGCCTCATAACAGATGCGACGTGACAAAAACTTTGCTACGGATAATAACCGTATCAAATTTCTTTTTTGCTACCGTAAATCCTAACATTTACTACGACTCAAAATTGTCACGTAATAAAAATGTTACTTTTATTACTGACTTTTTATCATAACAAAAATAAACATAGTAAAAAGTTATTTTCCTACGTAGCAATGTAGCATAAGTTTATCTGAATTTTAATGGGTTCGATTTTATTTTATCATGAATTAAATTGAATTAGTTAGCACATATATTTTGTCATTCTCTACTCCCAGTTTTAAATTATTATTAAAAGTGGGAAAAATATAATCTACACGTGGCAGCCCAACCCATTCCAAAAATTCCAGCCCATTACCTTTCTTAAATAAAAGAAATATTAAATAATAAGCTTTAAAATAAGGGTTTCGATTTCTAGAGAGAGAGAGATAGAGAGATGAATTGTTGTGAATCCGGCGACGGCATGAACAAAGTTCCGAAATTGGACGGTGTTCCGGCGGAATCCGGCGAGTGTAGCGTAAACAAAACAAAAACGAAGAAGAAGCGCAAGCGCGTGGGTACATCTGCGGATAATAAGACGAAACATACGAAACTCAAATCGAAGAAGCAGCAGCCCAAGAGCACAGTCATCGTTATAAATGTATTGTACGACGTTGATTCCACGCGCTGTGATGGCAAAACATGGAAAATTCTCGATGAATTCACCAATTTCGCCCTTAGCCTCTACAACAGAACACATGTATGTATATTTTTTTTCCCCATCTTTTCTTTAAAAAAAAAAAAAACAAACTTTTTTGTTTATGTTCAGTCTACAATTAATTAATGAATTGATTATTAATAATTGCTTCTTCCTTTCAATTTATTATGTGTGTGTGTGTGTGTGTGTGTAGTACATGAAATACAATTTGATGGAGCTGCTGCGTGCAACTGGAGATTTATCAATGGTGGATTTGATGTTTAGGGCAAAGCCTCGTAAGAAGGTTGTGAATTGTGAAGATCCAAAACCCCAAATTTTTCGAGCTAGGGTTTCGATCACACATCGCTATGTAGTGTTTGTCGAAATTGTCCTTCCAGCTGACTTTGGTTACCTTCATTAGGTAATGTACAATTTTGTCATTTTGCTTCTGTTAAGCATAAATTTTACTCTTCATACACATCTTTACACATATTTTTCATACATATATGGCTGTAATTTTTCGCTTTTATCGACATGTTGAGGTGACTGAATCAGTTCATTCTACTTAATTAGCCTTGAATTGCAGATGTGGGCATTCGCATATACAAATTTATTTTATGTCCTGTTCTTTTTTTTTCGTAAATTTATTTTCTTTAACAAAGAATAGAATACCTAAAATCTATTTGGTGCATCCCAGTGGTTGATGTTAGTATGTCTTGACGTGGATCAATTGTTATGTCAACTATGATCAAAATGTGGGTCCCACATAATTCGAGCCCCCAACCAAATCGAGAGAAATACGTTTACTCTTTAACTTATAATTACTAGTTTAGTACTTAAGACGATGTTGGACAATTAGTCTCTTGAGTTATTCCGGATAGTTCAAACGTTGCATGTGAGTGATGCTATATATATGTTGGAGATGCATGTAGTAAAGTAAAAACTCTTTTGAGTGTGGCTAATTCATCGATAGGAACTCACGTCCCAAAGAGAATGTCATTTCACAAGTTTCACTTCTTCAATTGTACTTGTGTGTATTTATATCTCGTAAATTTGAATATCTTTAGCACGAAACATGAGAGAGGTCAATTAATTGCAATCTAATGTCTCAAGTATGTACACCTTCCAGTCTATGTTATAGAAATTTACACTGTTTAACAACCTCTCAGCTTTATGCTGCATGCATTTACTAGCATTTAACACTTTTTATTGATTTTTCATTTGCAGGTTCAGAGAAACTATTTATGTATATATTTATATATATGCTTTTGGAATATATGTAATTGGGCTGTGAACTAATTTTGTTTGTGTTCATCTAGACTCCTTTTGTATTTTGTGAAAAAAACACAAAAAATGATAGGTGTGTGTGTGGAGGTGTGAATGCCCAGTGAAAGGCTGGAACAATGCTAGTCTTATTTATTTTGACAAATTTGCTTGCTACTGCTATATTTTGTGCTTGTCCACTTTATGTATTGCAATTGTTATTTCGTTTATTTCGGCCAATCTTTGTGTTTGTCCAATTACTTGTGAAAAAAACCAATGAAATCCCTTTCACTCAATTCTTAATGGACTAATGGTTCGTTTATTGAGGATTTGGTTATCGGAGGTTAGTACAGTAAGAGGTTGTTCTTTAAGGGTTCGTTCGTTTTGTCGTATATCAAGCCATTAAATCTAGTATGTAGCCAAGCAAGCAGGTCGGTTTTGTCTGGCTCGATAAGACAATTTGCCCATGTGTGTGTGTGTATATATATATAGATTAAAAGAAAAGAAAAAGAAGAGCATTTAAGGGGTATCTGCCTGTGTTAAATGAATGTCAGTGTCCCACATCGGAGGTTTACATAATAAAGAAGATGTATTTATGTTAAGGCGGGGGCAGCCTGGTCAACACCGTGTCAAGTCTGGATGATGATAACCCTCCTGCTTGGCCGGATTGTGATGAAGCTGTGGGCACAGTGGCACGAAGCGCTGTGTTTCCGCAGATAAGATGATCGACCCTAGCGGTTAGCAATATAAGTCTGGCTGGAGCTCTGGTCAAGCGGGCTGGAAATATCTGACAGACTTTTTTTTTCTATTTAATTACTTTTTGCGTATTTAATAATTATACTATCCCCCCAGTAGTATTAAAATTTTAATGTGTTATAACTAAACTGAAATGCTAATTGTAGCGGGACTTTTAACTGAAATTGGCTTATTTGCAGCGATACCTTTTCATTTCAACTTTTCAAACTTTTTGAAAAACTGAAAACTCTCTCAACTAAAAAAAGTCGAGAATTAAGATTTTCGTGTTTATTTGATGAATCGACTGCCCGACGACAACATATAACACTATGGCCGATTCTGACGAGTTTTACGAGGTAAATCGAAGAAAGTAGCGGATTTTTTTTGTTTTTCGTCGGGTATACCGTGCTGTGTAGCACGGGAATCCCAAAAATTAGGGATTCCCGTGTTGTACAGCACGGGAGAATCAAAAAAAAAAAAAAAAATGAAACTATAGGTCCCGTCTTGGGGAGCACGGGAATATCGTGCTCCCGTGCCTTAGAGGACGGAGGTTTGAGACTCCCGTGCCCTGGCGGACGGGAACAGTGCACCACCGTGCCCTTCGGCACGGGAACAGTGCACCCCCGTGCCCGCCGGCACGGGAACCCCTAATAATTTTTTTTTTTTTTTTTTTTAATATTGTTATTTATATCCTAATTATAACTTGTTATATCTTAATAGGGTACTGAAGGTGATTTTGACGATGAGTTTACAACTAATCGTGACAAAGCGTACAACGAGTACGAGGATCCCAACATGTGTTTCGATGTTCCTCAAGACACACCAACAACTTCTGAGGATCACAGTCAACATTTCAATGTAGGTGTTGAGTTTGAAACTGGGAAAGAATTAGTGGAATGGGCAAAAAAATGGCTGCTACTCATGGTCATCGATTGATAGTAACTTCAAGCAAGAAAAACATGTATGTAGTAATTAGATGTCATTTGTCTGGGGAGGGACGTGAAAAACGAACCGTAGGTGCGATACCACGGAATGTGGGAACAAAAAAATGTGGATGTCCTTTTCGTATATACTGTAGCAAAAATTCAAACGATGGACTATGGCGAATGAATTTAAAAAGTGGCACTCACACTCACCCGACACTACCGTATCCTACCGGACAAGGACCGGATAGTCGTTTGACACCAGAAGAATACGAGGTAGTGAAGTTACTTAGAAAGAGCCACGTGAAGCCGGCATTAATTATGGATCGATTGAGAAAGGATAATCCACAGACATCAACGAGTGTGAAACATGTCTACAACCAACTTGAGAAGATGAAAAAAGAGAATATGGCGGGGAAGACTGTGATACAACACGTTGATGTCGAACCTTCAAGAATCTGAATATGAATATTGGTATCGAAGTAATGAAGGTGATGATACACTTACTGATTTGATGTTCGCTGCTCCTATTTAGTTGAAACTTTTGCGGTTATTCTCTCACGTCATATTGATGGACTGCACTTACAAAACCAATAGGTATGTTGTTAATTAGTATTTATTATTGTGCTATTTTACATTGATTGATTGCATTTGATATTTATGTATTTACGTAGGTATGAGATGCCACTTTTGGAAATAATTGGAATCACTCCTGTTGGTATGAATTTTACAATTACTGTTGCTTTCATGTCACATGAAGATGCAAACACATACGAATGGGCTTTGCGTTGTTTGAAATGTGCGTTGGGGGGGCTGGTACCTAATGTGATATTGACGGATCGTGAATTGGGACTTATCAAAGCAATGCCCGTAATATTTCCAGATTCCGCTCATTTCTTGTGTTTGTTTCACATCAATAGAAACGTGGAAAAAAATGCATCGAGATTTATTGGTAGTACTAAACACGGGCTTATATTTCGGCGCATACATTGGGCAAAATTAGTGAAGTCAAAAACAGAAGAAGATTACAATGATAATTACGAGGAAATGGTTAGACGCTATGGTTGTTACCCCAAATTGATATCATACCTTAACGATACTTGGCTAATTTACAAGCACAAATTCGTCAAAGCATGGGCTAATAAGATTTTGCATTTTCGGAACACGTCGACATCTAGGTATGTTGGGTTTCATTATCGTCTTTTATTTTATATTATATTGTGGGCGTTTTTATTTATTAGTTGTTATTTTAATGGCTATTAACAGGGTGGAAAGTGCTCATAAATCGTCGAAGGGTTGGATTAATGCTTCTACCGGTGGTGTGAACACTATTCAATATCAGCTCGACTCCGGGGTTGAGTATCAACTAACCAAGATCAAGGGTGAGTTTTCAAAATGCAGTTTAATCAGGTTGCACTCGTCAGCGTATCCGGTATTTCAGGGTTTGATATGCAAAGTCACACATAAAGCATTAAATTTGCTTGATGATGAGATAAAAAATTCGGGGTTTCAAGACCCATCTCTTTGTGATCACGTTTTGTGGGATAGTCATGCACTTCCTTGTACATGACGAATTGCGTTGAAAATCCAGCAACGTGATACATTTATATGTATGGATCTACATCCATTTTGGAGTACCATGCACGTTGAAGAACCAGAAATACCTGAAGCACAGATGGATCGTGAAACAAATATGAGAGACCGAATAATCAGACTAGCCACGGAAGTGTTAGAAAAAGATTATATGACTCAAAAGATGACTGCTGATTACATGAATAGCACTATTCATCCAGACACCATCCACTTGGCAGAGCCTGCATATGTTATACCAAAAGGAAGGCCAAAGGATAAACCGAAGAGAGATAAATCCGGTTGGGAGTACCCACCATTCCCGCGGAAGTCGTCTACTGATGAAGAAAATGGTAAATCGTCTGCCGGTTCTAAGGGTCGAAAAAGTATTTCTACCAGAAGCCCACCATCGAAAGTAACCGAATCCGGTTCTGGTCGTGGACGAGGGCGGGGTCGAGGGAGTGGTAGATCAAGTGATGAATCTACTGCCAAACAGAAGAGTAATCCGATGCCTCAAAAGGAACCGGGCGATGAGCTCAATTTCAGATCTTACATCCCAGGTTTTGTGGCAGGATCTATTGTGTCGTATGTTAATGTTATAGCAGATGGAAATTGTGGGTACAGATGTGTTGCAGAAGCAGTGTTCCGAGATCAGCACAGATGGAGTCGTGTAAGGAGAGATTTGATTGCCGATATGTACGAGCGATTTGGTACGTACGCATCGCAAAATGGTGAAGATGAAGTCATTCGATGGATTACAAGATGTGATTGACAAGAAGGACCGTGCAGTCGGGACAAATGGATGTCATTTCCGGATATGGGAATGTCGATAGCGACTAAATACAATGCGGCTTTGGTCTTATACGCCATTGGCGGAAATATAACCTACTTACCTCTAGTTGGTCCGGGTGAATTATCCCATATGATCCATATGGTGTTGTTAGGAAACCATTTTGTCCTTATCCAGTTACCGGTTAATTGTCCTCTACCACCTATCACTCCACAGTGGCGACATGTTAGAGCCGCAAATCTTGCCCACTTGTCGGAAATGTTCGAAGAACCCCTATACATGTGGCGTCGTTTATCAAGGTTGGGATAGGCATTTTATTTTAGTTGGTATGTATTTGGACCTTGTATTATTTTATATTAGTTGGTATGTATTTGGACCTTGTATTATTTTATTTTAGTTGGTATGTATTTGGACCTTGTATTATTTTATTTTAGTTCGTATGTTTGGACCTTGTATTATATTATATTATGTTGGTTGGAATAAATTTGAAATTAAACCCAAAACAAAAATAACATAAATAAAATAGTCAAACAAAAATAACATAAATGTCAAACAAATACAAAACATAGCCAAATGTCAGAAAAAACAAATAAATGTCAAACAAATACAAAACATAGCCAAATGTCAGAAAAAACAACTTAATGTCAAACAAAAGCCGTCTACTGTCTACCCCTAGACCTCCTCGAAGTGCCACTCGTCCCACCCGGTCGCCGACGCGGTGGTGGCCAAAACAAAAATAACATAAATAAAATAGTCAAACAAAAATAACATAAATGTCAAACAAATACAAAACATAGCCAAATGTCAGAAAAAACAAATAAATGTCAAACAAATACAAAACATAGCCAAATGTCAGAAAAAACAACTTAATGTCAAACAAAAGCCGTCTACTGTCTACCCCTAGACCTCCTCGAAGTGCCACTCGTCCCACCCGGTCGCCGACGCGGTGGTGGCATCTCCATAAAGTCGTCGTCGTCGGAAACTCCAATGGGGGATAAACCTAGAAAACGTGCATGTGGCTCCACACGAGGCTGTAACTGGACACGTAGATGCTGGGGTATCTCGTGCATGTGCGGATGGATGATACGCACAATGTCATAAAAGTCCGGCTGAATAGGAGGGGGGCGTACGACTGGCGGTGGTCCTTCTGGCGCTGGATCCCGGTTGATCACGTACTGATGAGTACGAGGAACGTACCACTCTATGTACCGAGTGGCAGTCTCAGACGGCGGCCAGGCTAATGTCCTACCGTCCAACGTAATCGAGCTGATAGCCAGGTCCATCCACTCCTGCCCTGGCGGATCATACCGTACCTGGTATGTCTGTCCTCCAAGCGGACCACGTAGGCACGACTCTCTGGACTGGATGAAGCACTGCGGTATGGTCTGTCTAAAACCAAACTGCCGAAGGACGCGATCCGGTAAATATGGCTCGACAATCTCCATAAACTGTATGCACCCATAATATAATGTACGCGGAACGCGTCTATGTACGTGCGGCCCGTAAGGCATCCCGTCAATCTGGAAAATTAGATTAACGTAATAAAAATTACATTTTCATAATAATTAATAATAAATAAATTCAACAATTAAAATACATACCTGATCGGCCTGCATATCATCAAGCATCCTTCGGACCGAGAGCAAGTCCGAAATACCCTTGCGTGGTTTCCATTTCAGGAACCGAGGCTGCATCTCCCTATAATCCGAATTAATAGGTGCTCGGAAAGGGTGAAAGTACTCGTAAATCCAGCACTACAAATAAACGAGACTATATTAGATTAATATTATATTAAATCACAATATATTATATTAAATTAATGTACTGTTGAGGCTATATTATATAACTACCTACGTTATACTAATTATAATAATAAATTATATTAAATTGTAGTATATTATATTCAATTAATATATTATTAAACATAATCTATTGAGTATAATATATTATATTAAAATTTTACTTAAATACCTGGAGCAGTAACGTGCAACCCTGTAACCCCTTCACGTGAGCCCTACTAGCCAAGCCCAATTGTCGGTATAAATGAGCCAATACAGCTGCACCCCAAGCATACTCGCCGACGTGCTCGAGATCGGAAGAATATCTCATCCACGTTGGCTTGAACCTGTCTACACTCCGGTCGGGGAACAAAGCCATACCGATAAAAAACGTCAAATATCCTACCACCTTCTGCCGACAAGTTCGGGACCGACTGCGCACACGCTCCACAAACTCCGACCATTTTATCCCACTATTGCCGAGCCTGGCATGCGCTTCGACCATGTCCAAATCAAGAACCTCAGCTAGCAACAACTCACACATAGGCCTCTCCTCAACAGAATCACCGTGCACCGCTAGACCGTCAACACGCTACCCCAAAATTAAATGGACATCGTGTAGGGTGATCGTCATCTCACCCCAAGGCATGTGGAAACTGTTCGTTTCCGGCTGCCATCTCTCTATAAATGCCCCCATGAGTCCCTTGTCTACATTTTTTATGTAGAAGTACTCGAGTGAGTCTAGGCCAGATGCCTCCAGTAGCTCTAACTCATCCTGCCCGTAAGGAGCCATGAGTTGCTTCAACTCATGTTTCTTAAAAGCATTAAGCGCAGTAATCCTTGACTCACATCGCCCCACGCTGCGCTCCTATAGAATTTCTAATTGAATTAGACAAAATATATTAAAATAAATATATTTAAAATATATAAAAATAAATATATTTAAACTTACATGTCCTGCCCAAATGTAGTAGGCAATATGACTCTTGAAACTAGGAATCATCCTCCAATCAGTCGGTCCTCCTGGAGCCGGACCATGTAACTCAAGTGGGCCACTGAAAGTGTCAAACTCGTACCGAGACTTCCGTGAGCGCGCGGCCGGGACGAGAACATCATCAAAATCGCTCTCAACATGGTCATGCTCCTCCACGTGTCCCTCGTAGGGGATACGAGAATCTGCCCCTACAGATCGAATGCTACCCGTCATAGATCTAGAACTATGATCTATGTGGGGAATCTCGTCCACGACGGGTAAATCAGTGTCGCGCTCCATAACTCTCCTACGACGATGAGATGCAGTCATACGAATGCGCTCCGCTTCCGCCTCGGCTTCCGTCGCGCCTTGCCCGCCATACCAAAATTTAATCTTCGGAAATTTATCCGAACTCGAAGAAGAACCCATAAGCCCTTTCCCCTTGTCCTGACGTGCCATCTGTAAAAGATAAAAAAACAAATTAAATAAAATAATTAAAAATAAAATAAAATTAAAATTAGTTTAAATTTCCCGTTCTGTTGAACACGGGAACTTGAAGATTCTTCAAGTTCCCGTGTTCTGCAGAACGGGAAACTCAAAATTTTCAAGTTCCCGTTCCCCAGAACACGGGAAACTCAAAAAACTTCAAGTTCCCGTGTCCTTCAAGACGGGAAACTTAAATAATTTTTTTTTTTTTTATTTCGGAAAATTTAAATTTACAAAACAGTTTGCAACTCCCGTGCTGTAGAGAACAAATAGTTGAAGCTCCCGTGCTCCAGAACACGGGTGCCGTAAATTTTTTTTTTTTTTCCGAAATTTGCTAGATCTATTCCTAAACACACGTTTTTACCTAAATTGGAAATAAAAATAATTAAAAGTAGTAGGAAATCGAAAATTTACCGGAATCGAGCCTTGTTTGTACGGTTTGAATGTCGAAAAATTTTACGAAATTCAAATTTCTAGAGAGTGTTTGGGAATAGGAGAGAGAAATTGAAAGTTGGAAAAATTAAAATGAAAAAGGTACCGCTGCAAATAAGACAATTTCAGTAAAAGTCCCGCTGCAAATAGTAACACCCATAACTAAATTGTATTAAAAATAAATTGCACAATATTAAAAGAATTAATTGTGAAATTTAAATTATGAAAATAACATGGGAAAAGTAAAATTTAGCAGGGCAGTTTGTGAGCTATAAAAATATTTTGTTTTACTCTTGGGATAATTAAAATAGAAAAAAATTCACATATTTTTTTGTGTGCCTTATCTGTAAATTCACGTATTAATTGTAATATTTGGATTATTTTTAAATTTAATAGTAGCATGTGATTAATATAGTAATTACAAAGAATGCTATAAAACTCGAAAAAATCCCCGTTTAAGTTGTCATTTGTTGGAGAAAAAAATCTTTAAAATTATAAGAATGATATTCTTAGTCGTGTAATATGCAGTATGCAGCAAAATGACATTTATGTATTTTAATATATAATGGTATTATAACAGAAATTGAGTATGTTTAAAATCCAGCCCATTCTCAAAATCCAGCCCATTAAACAAAAAAAAAAAAAAAAAATTAAAAAAGAAAAAAAGAGAACGAAAAGGGCAAAACGACTAGGGTTTAGAGAAAGGGGATTATTGTGAATCTGGCGACGGAATGAAAAAGGTGTCGAAATTGCAATCGCAAAGGAATGCCTGGAAGTTTCTCGGCAATACGTCGCCGAAGCGTAAATCGAAGCTGATTCCAGAATCAACGGAGAAGATGATGATGATGATTCCAGAATCAACGGAAACAACGGAGAAGAAGCTGATTCCAGAAACGACGGAGAAGAAGAATAGAAATTGGAACCGGCGAGGGTTTGGTGCTCCAAGCGTCTGGTACGACGGAGTTCCCACCGCAGATAATGCTTTTATCATCCCAAAAATGAAAGAAGCTGCTCAATTAGCCATTGATGTCTACAACGACACACATGTATGTCTATTCATTGTGTTTCTTCTCTCTCTCTCTCTAGATCTCTCTCTCTCTCTCTAGAAAACAATTAAAGTTTGGTGTTTATTATTATTATTATGTTCACTATATGAATAATTAATTTAATTTAATTTATTATTGTTATAATTATGTAGGTGAAGAAATACAGATTTGTGGAGCTGAAGAGAGTAACTGGACAAACAATAACTGCTATAATCACTTTTACAGCTAAGCCTCAGGAGGATGATGGTGAAGATGATGATAATAATCTCTTAATTTTTCGAGCTAGGGTAACTACGTCTCCCTTGCTGGTGTGT
>NW_012193926.1:1099025-1153860 GCF_000504015.1 Erythranthe guttata | reverse complement strand
TATATATATATATATATATATATATATATATATATATATATATATATATATATATATATATATATATATATATATATATATATATATATATATATGCATGCATTTACTAGCATTTAACACCTTTAGGGATTTTTTCATTTGCAGGTGATTACAGCCTCCTCCAGGTTCAGAGAAACTATTTATATATATATATATATATATATGTATATATGCTTTTGGAATATTAACTAGTTTTGTTTGTGTTCATCTAGAATCCTTTTGTATTTTTGAAAAAAAAACAAAAACAAAAAATGATGGTGTGTGTGGAGGTGAATGCCTAGTGTAAGGCTGGAACAATGCTACTCTTATTTATTTTGTGCTTGTACACTTTATGTTTTTGCGATTCTTATTTCGTTTATCTCGACCAATCTTGTGCTCGTCCAATTTATGTTTTGAGATTCCTATTTCGTTTATGTCGACCAATCTTGTGCTTGTCCAATTTATGTTTTGAGATTCTTGTTTCGTTTATTGCGTCCAATCTTGTGCTTGCCAATTTATGTTTTGAGATTCTTATTTCGTTTATTGCGTCTAATCTTGTGCTTGTCCAATTTATATTTTGAGATTCTTGTTTTTTATTGTGTCCAATCTTGTGCTTGTCCAATTTATGTTTTGAGATTCCTATTTCGTTTATTTCGACCAATCTTGTGCTTGTCCAATTTATGTTTTGAGATTCTTGTTTCGTTTATTTCGACCAATCTTGTGCTTGTCCACTTTACGTTTTGCGATTCTTATTTCTTTTATTTCGACTAATCTTGTGCTTGTCGACTTTATGTTTTGCGATTCGTATTTCGTTTATTTCGACCAATCTTGTGCTCGTCCAATTTATGTTTTGAGATTCGTATTTCGTTTATGTCGACCAATCTTGTGCTTGTCCAATTTATGTTTTGAGATTCCTATTTCGTTTATTTCGACCAATCTTGTGCTTGTACACATTATGTTTTGCGATTCTTATTTCGTTTATTTCGACTAATCTTGTGCTTGTCTACTTTATGTTTTGAGATTCGTATTTCGTTTATGTCGACCAATCTTGTGCTCGTCCAATTTATGTTTTGAGATTCGTATTTCGTTTATGTCGACCAATCTTGTGCTTGTCCAATTTATGTTTTGAGATTCTTATTTCGTTTATTTCGGCCAATCTTGTGCTTGTCTACTTTATGTTTTGAGATTCGTATTTCGTTTATTTCGGCCAATCTTGTGCTTGTCCAATTACTTGTAACAAAAAAAAAATTAACACATAAAAATATCTATATATGTATGTATTCCAACATGACTGGGACCATGTAGGCAGCAAGATAGGCAAATCAAATCTTGCATGATTGATAAAGAGAATCCATCAAATTTTAAACTCACAGAAATCTAGAAAAATATTTCGAACAGACTTACTACAAACACAACTCAAGTCAATATAGCAAAATAAATAATAAATACTCAAAAGAACTTGTCAATTTGATGCACTTGCTTCCATTAATACTTGGTCATTCAAAGAATCCATTTTGGTAGCTCAAGACATCTGGAAAAAAGAAAAAGAAAAGAAGATTATTATGAATTAAATAATTCAATTAAAATAGATAAATCTAATTATGAAATAAATTTAAACACAAATACACACCTCAACGTAAGCCTCATCAACGAATACTTGTGGGTCAATTAGTTCACAACTAATTTTCCCTAATCCATTGTCCCCCCAGTCGTCTCCCCAGGAATTTTGAACTATATAATATTCCTCCCCGCTAAAAGTCACACCATATCCTACAACCAAAACTGCATGCCGCGCCCAATTTTTATTTTTATTTTTCAACTTGTTCCGATAGATACCCTGTAACATTCGTTGTTAAGGATAAAAAAGAAGCTATTAATAAGTTATTTTGTTATAGCTAGAAAAAAAATAAAAAAAAAATTTACCTTTCCCTCAAAAGTTCCCAAGTCAGGAAACACAGTAATCCCACCAATGAAGGGATGTCCCCGGTCAATGGCTTTCTTGGCCTCAATGTGACTTCCTCCGAGAAGTACGATTTTCCGTACCTTAATCTTCTCGGAAACCTTTCAAAAAAAATAATCGATATTAATTAAATTATTTTTGCAAGAATATTCAATAAATATATCTAAAATACTTACAATGGGGGACTGAGCATTTCTATCAAAAGCGCCTAAAAGATACGGATGATCCGATGCAAGACACACCCCATAGCGTTGCACATAAGACAATGGTGCAATCGCGTCACAATCATAAAAGGTCATATCGCTTTCGTCGCAATATTCATAATCATCATCACCTGGTCCAAAATATTTGTACAAGGATACGACTCCATCTACCTTTGATTTGAAAGTTTGATCTACTATATGCTAAATTGAAGCTTCATAGTTTCTATAAGATCGATTGACCCGTTGTATCTCAAAAGATACCAACGATGCGGTAGCATGAGCAAAACAGTCTGTGAAAGCCCACTGATAATTAAATATTATTCGAAAAAAATAGAACTGGAAAATTAATTTCAAACATGTTCTCAATATTTACAAAGTCAGTTTGTGGATCGGGGGTTGGTTTGTTGGCCGATAATCAACCAAACCCAACCCACAAATAACCCTACTAGTAATTACACATGTGTAGGGTGAAAGTCGGACGAGGCGGATAGGAAATGGCTTCTTAGGAAATATTTTTTTTTTTTTCCGGAAGTTAAAGATGCGTTTCACTTATCGTTCAAAAACAAATTGGAATTCAAAAATCCATTCCAATTCTAGAATGCCTCGTACTCGCCAGAATTTCGTAAATCCCAGAAACTGCATATCAATTCTTAATGTATTGTTCTAAATACGGATATAATACGAACTTCTCTAAATCTTTTTTCGAAATTGTCTAGCAAAATTCAAGTAATCCAAAACAAAGTTCAACAAAATACAACGTGAACACATGTAAGAACAACATAAACAGTTCAACAAAGCCAAAATAAGCCAAACACATGTAAGAACAACTTTAGAATATGTATGGATTTTTTTTAATTTTTTTTTATAAATAAAATGGAATTTTTAAAAGTAATAATGGTGAATGAAATTTGATAATTTAATTTATTACTGCTTTTTATATTATCTTCACCACATTGTTCATAGATTGTTAATTTGACATGATTGTATTTCTTCAGCAGATTGACGTAGCTTTTTGATTGCACATCAGACATGATGTTTGCCTCCTCCTTTACAAAATAAACAACATGCATAACTAACAAATTAAATATATATGGGGAACAAATTAAAATTGTATTAATTATAATATTTTAACCGCGTGGTAGGAGTTTATTTGAGATTAAAAAAATTGAAGGAGAAAATGGTCATGAATTGAAAATTGAAAAAAAAATGTGATTAGAATGTGCCAATATTTTAAAGCAAGATGGGAGGAGTTGTTCTTGGGTTTTCAAGAAATGAGGAAAATAGGCTGAAAAATAAAATCCATTTATAGTAATAATAACCTAACTCTTTTTCTTTCTTTCTTTGTTTGAGATAAAATTAAAAAAAGAAATTAATGTGGGTGGTCAATTGAAAATTGAAAAAAAATGTGATTTGAAAGTGACATTAGACTAATATAGCAAAGATGGGGATGCTAAATCTGAAAATTCATAAATGTAGAGGCCAAAAATAAAAAAACTAAGGCTGCAAAAGTTTTTGGTTTGAATTTGGAATCAAACCGGAGAAATCCAGAACTAGGGCCGGCTTCATCAACAGAAAACATAAAAAAATTCACAAAATAAAAGAAAAACAATAATGAAACAAAAAAATGAACATCTGTTATGAACTTCAAAGAAATGAAAACCACACACGCGCACACACACACAGACACACACACACACACACGCACACACACGCACACACAGACACACACACACACACACACAATCAACGGAACAACGTGAAAATAAACGAAAAAACTAAACAATGTGCAAACGTACTACGGCGTCGTAAATGCACAGTAAACTGTATTTATTTAACTCGACTCAACAATCTTAAATACTTAACCCTAGCCCCAAATACAATTCGAATACCTAACCCCATCATTACAACAGATAAACACCATTTTCACATGATGGACAAAGAAAAGACGGATTAAATTCAAACTTCGTAACCTAAATTAGTTTTCAAACCCCCCAAAAATACAATCCCTCAATAACATTAGATCGTTGACCATCTTCCGAATTGTTATCGGCGAAAATGAAATCAACAAATAAAAAAAAAAATTCAACAAACCCTCGGTGTAAACATTGAAAATTCAAACTCAAATGCAACAGAGAAATTAAAAACAAAAACTGAAAAGTAATCAACTAATTATCGACGACAACGAATTAAACTACCTGAATATAATTATGAAAAAAAAATCACAGATGAAAAGTTGGAAAGAATTACGGACCAGATAACGAGGGTCTGACGAAAAGGGGGCAATCTGATGAAGATTTCTGCGAACGAGAGCTTTGAATTCGTTGTCGAAAATTGAATTTATTGACGCGTTTTTTAATTTTTTTCTTTTTGTTTTTGGGTAAAATAAAAACACCCACAAATGAAGGTGTAAAGAAAAAAAAAAAAGAGAATGAAGAAAATCGAAAACCCTAGGGAGGTCACATGCTAAATAGAGGAGAGACAAAGTGACGACCAACTTAGGTTTAAAAGGAAGATATTTGCAGAGGAGAAAAAATAGGATGCAGTGTTTTCTGTGAGGTGAGGAGGAAAGTATCACTGGAATTTTTTTAAGAAAATGCAGACACACACACTACAAGCATGAGAGGAGAGAGAGAGGGAGAAATTACTGATTTAGCCTCATAATGACTCTTTGGGAAATAACTAGTTCAAAACTCAAACTTACTAATTTTGGTTCCTAAAATAGTCAAACATATATTTGTTTGAGTTGACAGACACACTTTTGATCGAATGAGGGTATAAATGTCTATTCTAATTACTCTCTTTCAATTTTTAATTGTTTTTTTTTTGTTGGTTTAATTATTTATTGTATAAATTAATTTACCATTCATTCTTGTTTCTGCAAAAATATATGTATTAAGTTAATTTAACTTAAAATCAGAATCAGGCCAAAATCGATTTTTTCTTACGAATGGGTGAAAAAAACTCTTGCATTATAATTATAAATAATAAAAACATTATTGATTAATATAAAAAGATTACTGAAAATACTGAAATAAAAAAATCAAACTACACGAAAACACGATATAGATTTAAAAGGCGAACAAATTAAGAAACGTTAAAGGTACACAAAATAATAATAATAATAATAATAATAATAATAATAATAATAATAATAATAATAAAACACATGTATTCTTTTCCAACTTTTTTTCCTTTTTAAAAAATAAATAAATTAAATCCTGCTGTTGATAAATGATCAATTGATTAATAATAAATTGCTTCTTCCATGCAATTTATTATTAGGATCTGAAATTCAATTTGACGAAGCTGCTGCGGGCATCTGGAGATTAATCAACGATGGATTTGATGTTTAAGGCAAAGCCTATTCCTTCGCGCGTGCCGTAAGGTCTTGATCCGAATCCCCAAATTTTTCGAGCTAGGGTTTCATTCACACTTTA
Organism: Erythranthe guttata; assembly: GCF_000504015.1. The sequence goes on along the minus strand of NW_012193926.1, from coordinate 1,148,242 downwards.
CTATGAAGAGTTTGTTAAAATTCTCCGTCCTTCCGAGCTTGTATATATACAGTAGAACCTTGATAAATTAATATAATAGTTTCTCTCGGATTAAATTAGTAACTCGATAATTTAATAATTCACTAAATTAATAAAAATTTTCCAATCACTTTAATCGTAGGTAATAATCACTTTTTTTTTTTTTTTTTCATTTTTGCTTTTAGTTATCAATATTTTACTCTTCGTTCTCTACTTAATTAGTCTTGAATGAATCTAAGAGCGATTTTTTTTAATTGTTGTTCTTTGCAGAGGATGGGGAAGAAGTTGATAATAATCTCTTAATTTTTCGAGCTAGGGTTAACACCGTGTATAAATCTGTTATCTTTGTTCTAGTTGTCCCTTATTAGACCTGTGTGGCACACAGGTAATTAATTAATTTTTTGTTTTTTTTTAATTAGTATTAAACAAAATTTTATATAAATTTACATTTGCTTTTTATACACATACAAAATAAACAACATGCATAAGCTACAAATTAAATATATGGGGAACAAAATTGTATTTAAAATATTTTAACGTAGTAGGAGTTTATTTGATATTTAAAAAAATGAAGGAGAAAATGGTCAATTGAAAATTAGAAAATATGTGATATGAATGTGACATAAATTGCATGCACGAATATAGTAAGTATAGGGGTGATAAACCTGGAAATTCAGAGATGTACCCTATAAAGGGGCCAGAAGTGAATTCATCAACAGAAATAATAATAATAAAAAAAAAAGATGAAGATTTGCTATCAACTTCAAAGAACGTGAATATAAGGGTAAATTACAAATACCCTCCTGAGGTATGGTTAAATTACAAAAAACCCCCCTCTTGTTTGGATAATTACATCTACCCCCCTCAACTATGATTTTTTCTTACCTTTATGGTGCCAAATTCAACATAGTCATCTAGATTCCGTGAAATGTGCTCTAGTTTGTACTTTTTGTGTAAAAAATACAGTTTTCGATGCACCACAAACTGATATATACAAGCTAAAAATCACATATTATGGTCATCTTGCTTCATAATGTAGAGTTTGAATGGGATAAAACGGGTACAAAAGTGATAATATTCCATATAATTTCGAAGATTCCACTAAATTTGATGAGTTGAGGGGGTGGTTGTAATTATCCAAACAAGAGGGGTGTTTTTGTAATTTGGTCATACCTCAGGGGTATTTGTAATTTACCCTGAATATAAAAAAAAATAAGTAGCCAAAATTGTACTAATTATGGTTCCTAAAATAGTCAAACATCTATTCGTCTGAGTTGACGACACACTTTTGGTTGAATGAGGGTCTAAATGTCTCTTCTATTTACACTCTTTCAATTTTTTAATTTGGGTAAATTACAAACACTTATTAAGGTATGGCGAAATTACAAAAACCACCATCTTGTTTGGGTAATTATAACTACTCTCAACCATAAATTTTCTTACACGTTCACCCTTACGGTTTCAAATTTAGTGGAATCTTCGAGATTATATGGAATATTATTACTTTTGTACACGTTTTATCCCATTTGAACTCCACATTATGAAGCAAGATTATCATAATATGTGTTTTTTAGCTTGTATATATTAGGTTGTGGTGCATCAGAAACTGTATTTTTACAACGAGTATAAACTAGGGCACATTCCATGAAATCTAGATGATTATGTTGAATTTAATACCATAAGGACGGATGTGTAAGAAAAAATCATAGTTCAGGTGTAGATGTAATTTAACCATACCTCAGGTGTGGTTGTAATTTACCAATTTTTTTATTTTATTAATTTTTTTGTATTTAGTTATTTATTTTATAAATTAATTTACCATTTATTCTTGTGGTGATTCAAATTATTCGAGTGGGCTAAATATGTAATTATAAATATAAAAACATTATTAATTAATTAATATATAAAAAGATTATTCAAAATACTCAAATAAAAAAGACAATTAAAAAAAAAATCAAACTTTACTTTTCTATTTACCGCACAAAAACACGATATGGATTTTAAAAGCAAAAAATTAAGAATCGCGTCCTTCTTCTCAACCGGACCACCGGCGGTGCAATTAGGCGGCACGGCGGCGATTAACGCCGGCGCACTGAATTAGGGTTCAAGTGATGGAATCGATAGTGAGAAAATACCAACAACGATTCAGGAAAGTGAAGGATGAGATGTCCCAATGGGAAGAGCTTCATTCGCGACTAATTTCCCAATTCTCCAATGCTTCTTCCATCATTCAGAGATTGCAGGTTTTCCCCTTTTTTTATTTCCATATAATTATTAATATCTACCCACCCTTCTTTTGAAGATTATTTTTCTTATTTTCTGGTTTTTTTTTTTAATTTGAATAATAGGTCATCCAAAATAGTAATAATTTTGGGGGTTTGAAATGTGTTGATGGCATACAAGATGCTGTATTAGCAAAGCAAATGGATTCCCTCCAAAACATCTTCATCTCCATGAACAAGACAATGTAGTGTTACTTTTCATTTTTCAATTTTTTTTTTTTTTGGGGGAAAATCTGTTGATTGGAAATAGATTAAATATTAGGGCTTTTATGGGATTAGTTTCTTTAATTCTGTTCAAATGTATGCATTCACTTGAAATTCACTGAGTAGAATAGTTCGTGATCGATCGATTTACAGGGAAGAGCTTCACAGTGTTGTCAGATCGCTCGAGAAAATAGTTCGTGATAGCAAACAGCTCGTAAAAGTGGGTTCCGCGCAGCCAACTGCAAAGCAACTGAGGCAAAGGGTCGGCGTAAAACCAACCCTTGCGGATTGTTTAGACGGACTTAGACTTCTTCAAGAAATGCATCAATCAGAGTAATGATCCCCCGTTTTTCTGCTGATTTTTGCGGTTTGAATAAAAAAAAGTTATGCGTTGATGGATAATCTTTATCTGTCTATTATGGATGTGAAAATTTCGATTTTAAGTTATTATTTGCTTGCAGGTATGGTCTTAAATTATCTATAGTTTCGGCACTTCCGGGGATTGCGTTGAAACCTAGGTATGTTTACATACGGCTCGTTTCTAAGCCCTTCTTTGGAGATGAATGACTGTTGAGTTTTTTCTTTTCTTTTGATGATAGTCGGTTTTTACACTCCTTTGGTGAATTTTTGTATTAATCCGTTGTGTGGCTTTATTTCGTTTCAGCGCAAGTGGTGATTTATCTGCGCTCCAACAACTCCTGGTCGATCAACCTAATATTCCTCGAGAGGAAGGTAAAAAACGAAAGCTGAATTCCCATTACGAGAATGTACTTTGTGGTTTATATTCATACAATTTCAGCCAATGCATGAGTTATATCATCAATTCTTGATAAACCTCGTCTTTATGAAATTTTAATACGTAATTTTTTTTAATTGTGATATTTTTCTTCTCAAAATGTTTTGGCCTAGACTTAACATTCCGTTGTTATCATTTCCCGTGCAGTGCAATTTATATACGACATTATATTTTCCGAAGATATTTCTTGAAGCGAGTTCTACATGGCTACTGATCTTTTTCGCTCGTGGTATTCTAACAAGTTTTTATGTGTTTTTTCTACTTCTGTTTCTAAGTTACGGGTCTTAGAACTTCAATTTTCCGTGTAGGGTTTAGCGTTGTAGACGATTGTACTAAAGTGGCAAGAAATTCATGACTCGTTTTACTCATAATCTACCCGTATTTGTCTTTAGATAACGAAATCCAGTGTAATACAATTTTTTCGGCTGCCGAAATATGAAACTGCGCACAATTAGAGGGTAAAGAATGAACACACATAAAACTGCTACATTACCACATAAGAGCAAAAGGAAGAACAAGCTTATAGACCCTTTTGATTTTCGATCTTCGAAACATATACAAAAATTATATTCAAATAATTTCGGAAATTTCTTCTAAGATTTTCATTTTTTCCATTGGGGCAGCCTTTGGACAACCACCTGCAACATAATAACAGCCAAAAACATGACAAAAACTGTAATAATCGCAGTGAATGAATGAAAATTCGTAATAATAAAGTGGATTCGTATGGGCTTTTAGCAAACAAGATTTTCAACAACTTCGAAATTTTTTTTCTTATAAATTTCTAAAATCTGTAGCCAATATTGAGTTGTATGTAATACATGTGGACACAACCTGCAATCACGAAAATACCTTTCCAGAGTTGTCTTTGTTTCCTACTATAGTTTGACAAGCCAGCCTCCACGACTCTGGTTTCTGTAAACATCGATTAAAAACATTGGAAGCAACCAGCTTTTAACGACACGGGAAAAAAAATAAAAATTACGATTCTTGAAAATCGAAAGAATCTTTTGGAGAAAAAGAAAACTACTAATGAGACCACATAGTGCGTAAACATGCCTTTTTAAGATATCGCAGCTCTGTATTAGTTCTTTCGTTTAGGAGATCCTGTCCATCGACTATCTGTACGGTAGTCAAAAATAAGTCAACAGACAAAAGGCATTTCAGCTAATAAGTCAATACTGAAGATGGCTTAATATCTCGTATTTTTCTCGAGTTTTTCCATATTAAAGAAGGCTATACACATAAACAAGATTTCATCACGTTTATCTAATCCGAGCATCTTTTCCTGAAGTCTTTTTCATATATGTTTGAAAACGTGTCGTTAACTCAAATTTAAAAGATTTAATGCTTCAAGCAATAATAATTGGATAGAACTACATAAGAAGCTAATAATTATTTACCTCTACGATACAAGTTCCGCAGCTTCCGCCACCTCCACAATTCATTAGCTTCCCCTATCGGAAAAAAAAAAAATCAATAATCACAAACTTGCTAATAATATAAATAGCATCACTAATATTACTATATCAACATACTTTCTTCTGTTTGAAATCTTGATTCTCAACCTCTGCTCACAAATATGTAGATTATAAATTCACACACACATATATGTGTGTGTGTGTGTGTGTGTGTGTGTGTGTGTGTGTGTGTGTGTGTGTGTGTGTGTGTGTGTGTGTGTGTGTGTGTGTGTGTGTGTGTGTGTGTGTATACTTACATAAGCGGCATAGAGCTCAAGCTTATTATCAGACATTATTGTCCTTAGCAGCTTATCTCCACTTATAGCTATGGCTCTGTCTACTGTATCTCCTGGTTTAGGCTGAAATCGAAAAAACAATAATAATAACATATATATATATATATATATATATATATATATATATAAAATAGCGAAATGCAATTAATTTTAAAATTCGGGAAAAATACAGTTTTCGTCCCTAAAGTTTGCACCGAATTCACATTTGATGCCTTATATTTCAAAAATTCAACACTTTTAGTCATTTCCGTCAATTTTCCATTAAAACTAACGGAATTAAGCGTGTTTCATGACTTCCTTAACTAACAGAGTAACGGTAAATTGACGGTAATGACCAAAAGTGTTAAATTATTGGAACATGAGGGACCAAATGTGTTTTTTGTGAACATGGGGACCAAATGTGAAATCGATGCAGACTTGATGGATGAAAACTGTAATTTCCCCTTTAAAGTTCTCATCGCAGATTTAAAACTAAATTACTCAATTAAATATTGCAACCAGTGAGAGTAGCAGATGAGTGAACGAACAATAAATTAGCAGTTAACTAAAAATTAGGGCACTAATTAGTGATAATAGATCGAAACTCAGAGAAAATTAGTGATGATTAATGTAAGTACCCCGAGGAATTCTAGCTCGATTTCAGGTTTCGCCGGGGGTGCACTGGAGGTTTCCGGCGAAACAGCGGCGAAAGAAATTGAGATTGGTCTTCTTCTGGTAAGATACGCGGTGGATCTGCAGCGGTTGGAGGCGGTGGCCGGCAGCTCCGATGGGCGGAGTGATACAGAGGAGAAACTCATGGCCACCATAATGCGGACACGTAGACAACAAACACTATCCTTTTCTTTGAGGACTGGTTTCAATTGTTTTTGTATTTATACCAAATTAATTTAGCAATAAAACTCATATTTTTAGTAATATATTTTTTAGCAATAAAATCAACCTCTATTATATATTATTTTCAAGCATATAACTAAAATGGTAAATTACGGTCGCACCCCTGAGTAAGGTCAAATTACGAAAATATCCCACATGTTTGGGTACCTCTCAACTATGAATCTTCTTACACGTCTACCACTACAGTGTCAAATTTATGGAATTTTCTAGATTATGTGGAATCTTCTCCAACTTGTACCCATTTTTCAACATTCGAGCTTCACATTTTAAAACAAGATGATCGTAAAATGCGTCTCGACTTGTAAATATCAGATTGTGATGCGTCAGAAACGACATTTTTGCATAAAACAAATACAAATTAGGGAATATTCCACAAAATCTAGAAAGTTATATTGAATTTGATACCATAAAAGTGGATTTGTGTAAGAATATTCATCGTTAATTGTAATTATCTAAATAGGAATATATGATGGAGTTTTTTCGTAATTTGATCTTTACCTCATAGGGTGGCCGTAATTTACCATATTTATAAAATATTCCGATTTTTCTGAATAGATAACTATATAAATTTGTACATGTATGAAATATTATGCAGAAGATAAAATTTAAAATAGAATAAAATCATTCGAATTAAGATCGAATGTACGTTGTTTTAAATTGAGCTTAAACCTGATTTTCATTTGATTTAATTACTAATCAAACCAAACACGCCCTAAAGTTTCAAAAAGAGAAACACCGGAAACCCCCCAAGACGAGACTTATAAAAACCCTAGAACATTCTCCTAATATTCCTTCTCTCTCCTCTTCTCTCTCTAGAAAGGACACTCTTCACTCATAAACTCAAATCCAACAATGTCAGCCATGATGGTGAGCTTGATCTACCTTTCTCTTTATATGTTGTACTGCATTTAAACTCGATTCGAGCGACTGAATCTCTCTGTCTCTCTGTCTCTCTCTCTCTCTCTCTCTCTCTCTCTGCACATTGTGCGACGCTGCATTTTCCGGTTAATCGACGCTACTTGTGTTTGTGTTACTGTTTTATTTTCTACTGTGATTCGGTTCTTTGCATGTGTTTTTGTTTGTTCTCCGTTAGCTCTAATTGGTTCATTTCATCGTCGGATCGATAATTTTGTAGAACTCTGCAAATAGATGGTAAAAAAAAAATGAATTCAATAACGAAAAAGAGATCGTAGTCGTTTATAAGCATTCGCTGCCGCCTTCAACTATCATGTAACGAATCAAAGGGCAATTGTGTTAATTTACCTAAATATATGAAGTAGCTTGCAAAAGTTAGAAAATGAATGTGCTTGTCAATTCCCATGAATTAAATTTTACATTTATTCATGTTATTGGGATTTTTGCCAGGTAACCAACCAATTGTCCAATTGCTAGACGATCATGTTTTAGAATTAGCAGCAATTTCCGTTTAGTTATAAATTGGAATTTTGCAATGTTGTTTTTGTAATTAACTAATTATTATGTAACTTCCTTCATTTTACTCCCGTTTTCCGTGCCTTGATTCCTTCATTTAAATATGTGTATGATTTTACTGTTATTATTTTTTTTTCCCCTATAAATCCATTGATCTATTTGTGCTAAAGCTAATTGTAATTTGTGATGATGGTGATCGAACAATAGCAACCACAAATCATACTACTCAAGGAAGGGACCGACGCATCCCAAGGAAAACCGCAATTAATAAGCAACATAAATGCGTGCATGGCTGTGGCTGATGTTGTGCGGACTACTCTCGGTCCACGAGGCATGGACAAGTTGATCCACAATGAAAAGGGGAACACAACCATATCCAACGATGGTGCTACCATAATGAAGCTTCTCGACATTATTCATCCTGCTGCCAAGATTCTTGTTGATATTGCAAAGTCCCAAGATTCTGAGGTATTATTATTATTTATTATTATTTTTATTATTGTGCTGTCAATTGCCACTTTTTTTCTATAATATACTTTTAGCCAAAAATAATGGATATGAAAAATACTAGTTTGATTGAGTTCTATTTGAAGATGGCTTATGTAACTATTTGTATGATATTTGCTACTATTTCATTTGATAGTAATGGACTATTTGTAAATTTGATTGACCGAATTAATATTTGGAAGATTTTGAGTTTTTGTGGCTATCTTCTGATGTCTCTTGATAGAGTAGAATCGAAAAATGTATCCATGTACAGAGACCAATGGGCATGTGATAAATCAATTATTTATTACGAGGGTGTATTTTTAAATTTTTTTTAATACTAAAGTTGAGGTGTAGCCCAAATTGTGATCCGTAAGGTTCATCTTGGCTTATATTGCATTCTCAACTAACCTGTAGCTACATTATACATGTCCGACAGGTTGGCGATGGAACCACTACAGTCGTTTTGCTCGCAGGAGAATTCCTGAAGGAAGCAAAACCTTTTGTTGACGATGGAGTTCACCCTCAAAACCTTATACGAAGTTATCGAACAGCTTCTAATTTGGTAAGGTTTGAAGGTTAACTTTGTTCTGTTTGAAATTGGGTTAACTCTATAAGCTTCTTGAATTTCTGTTTTTCCTTCTTTTTGGTTAACTTAACAGGCGATTGAGAAGATCAAAGAATTAGCTAGTAGCATAGAGGGAAAAAGCTTGGAAGAAAAGAAAAAGCTACTGGCTAAATGTGCTGCTACAACACTATCTTCAAAGCTCATTGGTGGTGAGAAGGAGTTTTTTGCAACCATGGTTGTGGATGCAGTCCTTGCCATAGGAAACGAGGATAGGTTAAACATGATTGGAATCAAGAAGGTATGTGAAACTTGTGCTTAAAATTTTCTTGAAAGACTTGAATTATGATCCTATTCATGCAATTTTTAGTTATCTGCTGGCAAACAAGGTTTCAAATAATCAATTGGCTAGTTTGGGATGCTCATTTACAAAATTACTCTTCTCAAGAACTCATGCATGCATCAATAAGCAACAAATGTTAGCCTGCCATTTGTAAGGCCTACTTTGGGTTCGATTCCGGGTACTCATGTACAAAATTATTCTTCTCAAGAACTAAGGTTAACATGTGTTTAGGTTGGGTCACTGTCCAATATGAGCATATTCAATATGCGAATGGATTATGTTGTATTTGCAACTGTTTTTATGAACTGCACTTCAGCAATACGGAATTTTTATTAAATATACCAGTTGCATTCGTCCTATTTCACTCTATACTTTCTGCCTCCGATTTGTTGTTATGCCAATTTTGTACTAATTTACTTTTGTAGGTTCCTGGAGGTACAATGAGGGATTCTTTTCTTGTGAATGGTGTTGCTTTCAAAAAGACATTCTCGTATGCTGGTTTTGAGCAGCAACCGAAGAAATTTGTAAATCCTAAGATACTTTTGCTAAACATAGAATTGGAGTTAAAATCAGAGAAAGAGAATGCAGAGATTAGGTATATAATTACCTTTTTTCGATTTTTCCTACCTCCTGCATCATTGTCTTGTGCTAATTTCAGAGAAAAAAAACACTTGTTTATCTTTTCTTTCTTTCAATACCACAGGCTGTCAGATCCATTACAGTATCAGTCAATTGTAGACGCAGAATGGAATATCATTTACGACAAGTTGGATAAATGTGCGAAGAGTGGAGCCAAGGTTGTTCTGTCACGGCTCGCAATCGGTGATCTGGCTACTCAGGTACCAGTTTTAACGTTGTTACTTGTCTCTCGAAGTTATTCTGAGGAAAATCATAAGATGAGTTATCGTTAGTACTTATAGTTCTCGCTAAAATGGCAAATGTAGCTTATGTATACCGATTTGTTCAAGAATCGTTGGATCAATGGTAATCTGATTGAGATAGGCTGTTTGTGGCTCCTAATAAATTTAGATCATAAGTTTTAGGGGAAATTAAACATTCTTGAATTTATGACATGGGAAAGGAAGAGTTTCTCAGTGAACTTAATTAATTTATAGTTTGTGGGCAGTATTTTGCAGATCGTGATATTTTTTGTGCTGGTCGTGTTAGTGAAGAAGATCTGCAGCGAGTTGCGGCAGCTAGCGGTGGAACTGTGCAGACAACTGTGAACAATGTTGTTGACGAGGTTATACTCCTGTCCTTTTGTCTCGCTAACTGAAAATAACTAAATGGAGATTCCTGCCTCTCAAATAACGCACTTCATAAATTTAAGTGAACGGCCTATCTCAGTTAACTGACAGCTGAAATTCATCTTTTTTCTCCTAATTGAAAGGTACTTGGAACATGTGACCTATTTGAAGAGAGGCAAGTTGGAAATGAGCGATTTAACATATTCAGTGGATGCCCATCTGGTCGGACTGCCACATTTGTTCTTCGTGGTGGTGCAGATCAGGTTTATGATTATTACGATGAGGCTCTTTTCTTCACGATTTGTAACTTGGTTCTAATTGTTGACTTCGATGATTTTAGTTTATTGAGGAGGCAGAGCGAAGTTTACATGATGCTATTATGATTGTTAGAAGAGCTATGAAAAACTCGACTGTAGTTCCTGGTGGCGGTGCTATTGATGTACGAGTTATCCTTTTTTTTTCTTTCTCTTTTAATTTTTCTTTTTGTGCATTTAAAGATGTTCAAAATTGCGGTTTTGATATTTTGCGTGTCTGCAGATGGAGATAAGCCGGTACTTGAGGCAGCATGCACGTACGATTGCTGGGAAGTCTCAACTCTTTATAAACTCTTACGCAAAAGCCCTTGAGGTAAATCTTGTGAGAAAATAGCTTTTTTACTCTTTGGTGGCAACGATTTCTGAGTTCTTTGATACAAGCACTTCCAAGATAGATATATAAACTTACGCTCCAGCCTGTGTTTACTGATGCTAAAAATTTGAATAAAGCACTTCGGCTTACGTGTAGTGATTGCTGGTTTTTCGTAGGTTATCCCACGACAACTGTGTGATAATGCTGGGTTCGATGCAACGGATGTGTTGAACAAATTGAGACAAAAACACGCACTTCCATCTGGTTAGCTCGATATTTCTTTATCGTGAAATTGCCTATTTTTTTTTTTCTTTATTTCTTTTAGCTTCTCAGATGTAAAACGTGGATTTGATGGAGTTTAGATCTATACAAACAGGAGACGGTGCAGCGTATGGTGTAGATATCAACACCGGCGGAATTGCCGATTCATTTGCTAACTTTGTGTGGGAGCCCTCAGTTGTGAAGGTACTTTTCTATAACCCTATTAGTTTTATAGCCCATGTAGATTATCTGATGTTACACTTCTAATGCTTGCTGTGTTTTTCAAAAAATAAAAAATAAAAAAATGATCTTTGGTTTCGAAGATCAACGCCATAAATGCAGCTACAGAAGCTGCTTGCCTCGTCTTAAGTGTCGACGAAACAGTGAAAAACCCCAAGGTAATACAAAATTATAACCCCCCTTAATTTGGTCTTATTATATATTAATTCAATGTTGGGATTATTCCATGATGATGAATTAGTCTGAGAGTGCACAAGGAGAAGCTGCTGCAAGTGCTATGGGTGGTAGAGGTCGAGGTCGTGGTCGTGGAATGAGAAGGCGATAAAATCGACTTATTTCGAAGCATTTATTGCTAAATTTTGTTTGGGTCCATTATTTTTAATTAAATTTAATTCTTATTTTAATTTTATTTTTTACTGAATGAAAAAAAGATAGCTAGTAGAACATAATCTACACATCTCATTCGACAAAACCCTGTTTTTTGCTTCGTTTTAAAATCAAATCGACCTCATAATTTATCAAAAATCGTCTAAAAAGATAAGAAAAAACGAGATGCATAAATATCCGCAAGCAACCGTTCCTATAAAAGTCGAAAGCCAGTGGCATCATCCAATCATCCATAAAACCACTGTGTTTATGAACGAGAGATTTGATGGAGTAGCAACAAATACCCAACCGACGAACCTCGATTTCTTGATTAACAACTTCGTACACGAAGCAACCCTCAGTTGGACTGCAAACTTGGACTAGCAACCCTTTGTGGTAATTTAACCAACCAACTGGTTCTATACTAAATGCAGAATTGGTATTGATTACTCTCTATGCAAATAAATCTTTCACATGCTTCCTTGATACTACAAGCAAGTAAACAATGAAAAAAAAAACAAGAAAAGAAAAAAAGAGGGTAGATATGATTTAATAATTTTGTCTAAGAAGATAAAACGAGATACATAAATATCGAAAGCTCGTAACTGGAGATGACAACATCATCCATCTAACCAGACGAGGCTGTTTCTTTAAATATGAGCGTAAAAGCAATGACAATACGGATTCAAATCAAGAAACTTGATTTCTTGCTTACCGACATTGTACACGAAGCAATCCTTTGATGGAAACAAGAGGTGGAACGAAAACTCGCATGATCAAACCCTCTTTGTACTTCCACCAAGCAATCGGTTCTAGGGTAAGAGGTGTCGGGGTGTTAGAGATGAAAATCCACCGTACGTACGCAACCCCACGAGGCTGTTTTTATGAACAACACATTTGATGTAGCAACAAATCAACTCAAAATCAAGAATCTCGATTTCTTGCTTACCAAGTTTGTACACGAAGCAACCCTCAGCTGGACGGCAAACTTGAAATACCAACCCTTCGTAGTAATTCAACCAACCGACGGGTTGTAGTGTTAGAGGTACTGGGTCAAGATCAATTATAGGCACCGCAAAATGCTCGAATTTCCCCTTTTGCCCTTCCAAGTCGATGTGGAAAATCTTCGTCCATTCTCCAATTTCCGGCTTCTTCAACTCCCAAACATCCCACGAAAATTTACTGCGTGAAACGAGCATAGTCAGAGACCTCCCATTGGACAAATAATACCTCAATTCTTGTCCACTTCCATTGTTATTACAACCTCGTTGAGGTACACGAATCTCCGTAATAACCTCGGTCTCCACATTCAAAGTCAACATACGAGTCGTCCCAACTTCTCCGCTCGTCCAATGCAAGAACCCTTCGGTCGTCAACGGAACATTCTTGAAAAGCTCCTTAGATTCGAGAGACAAGTGTTGTATACGAACACACCTCCAAGATTTGTCGACTCCGACAGTCGCTATAACACAACCTAAGAGCGCAGCTGGAGCAGTACCATACATGTCGTGACTATCGGATATGATAACCACTTTATACTCCATCGAAGCCGGAGCGTATGCTATACCGGTATAATTATACACCGTGTCACGATATTTAGGGAGTTCGATAAGTTGCTTAGTTACGGTGTTTGAAATGCAGAGACCATCATAGTCCATGGGAGAATACAACAATGTCAAACCATTACAACTACTCCAGCAATACTCGATAAACTTGTAAACAGTCTTGGATATCTCGATTCTTCCTTCCACGTCCATCGACACAAAAGTCGGACGATTAGTAATTGAGCCATAGTGGATTAAAAGTCCGGGAGCTGAATTCTGAAGGTGTGAGTATATGAAATTATGGGTATGGATCATACGGTACCACTTGCGGCAAACAACCATGGCCGCATCGAAAATATCTTCGGCTCGAAGATGTACGAGAATTTCCAACACCAATTCATCGAAAAGAGAGTCTATGTTTGTCGAACTCCTCTGATTTTTACATGTAATCAAGCAATAAGGGAGATTCATGTATACACTATTGCAATTGCTCCCGCCCATCTGCATATATTAAGCAAAACTAATTAACTCCAACTATTTCAATATCCATATTATCCTGTCTTTTCAGCTAAAATGGCACATAAAAATTGAGTCTTTAAACTAAACTTATTATCTAATTGGGCAAAATATTTTTCTCAAAGTCATTAATTGCCGAAAATTCTAAAAAAAAACAGAGAATCTCAGAATTTGCTTCTTTTTTTCTTAATTTCATCCACCAATCATCCAATCATCACAAAAAAACGCAGAATAATTCTATGCATTTTTTATACCACTGATAAACCCTAATCCCGGAAAGGAAGAAAAAAGAAATCGCAACAGAAAGAAAACCTCTGAGACAGCTCAACTGAGGAAACTTCTCCTCCCACCGTATTTGGGTTTATATATGTCCATTCGAGGGTTTTCAACAAATCCTTTGCCCAAAAAATGGGGAAAAAGAAAATTAAATTAAAATCACAAAAAAGGGAAAAAAGAAAATAAAATTAAAATCACAATCAGGAGCGGAAAGAAGGAGAAAATACAGAAAAGAAAACCTAATCGAAAAACCTAATCGCTGGAAAAGGGCTGGTCGTCGCCGAAGGTTTTTCGTAACAGATTAGACGCGGGAAGTGCTTTCTCTCTCTAGAAGGTGGTACGGGTGGGTCCCAACTTATAAACTTTTTATTATTATTATTAGTTATTATCAATGTTTTTATAACCGGACCGACCACAAAACTGGATAGACATTCGGGTCACGGTTGGACCGGTTCAACCTGGGTTTTTTAATATCGAACCGAACGAAAATTTGTGCATGCTGGTTAACGAACCGTTAATTCGGTGTGGTATTCAGTTTTATTTTATATTATATATGTAATATTAGTATTTAAATTAAAATTAATTTAAAAAAAAAATTAAAATTTTTTTAATAAAATTTTGGTTATTCGATTATTTATCGAACCAAATGTTAAGCTGCATATAATAAACGGTTATTTCTGTAGCTTCAAAAGTCAAAACATTAGTATTAGATTATATAATTTATAAATAAATTTTAACAAACACCAAAATATGTAGTTTATTTAATTATACCACTATTTATATAAGTAATTTTTAAATTATATTATATTATATTTTATTGTATTTATTTATTTATTTTAATTAAATTAAAAAAATGTTGAGTAATATTTGATATAAATTATAAAAATAAAGAACAATATGCATTATTAAAGCAAGCATCAACATTAAGCAAATGGAGTGAAGTACAACTATAGATGGACAAGCACAAAGAAAAGTAAGGCAATCATGAATAGAAAACTATAAATACAACTGTCAACATATGCTTCATGAGAATAATAATCCATGACAACTGTCCACGTGTCCTCCTCCTCCTCACCACCATTTGCCGCCTCGTCCTCGCCGGAGCTGGTGGCGGAGAACTCTTCGTGATCACTTGAGGAATCGAAGTACATGTTGTTGGAGGAATCTTCAAAACTATTGCTTCTCATTTGCGGTGACATCGGTTGTGGTAGTGGCGTTGGCGTTGGCGGTGATGGGAGTGGCGGCATTGCCTCCGTGACATCTTTATAGGAATCTAGATCGGAATCTTGATTTGAATCTCGATCAGAATCTTGATCGGAATCTTGATCGGAATCAACGCTTTTCATTTGCCACGGAAGTAGTGGTGGTGGTGGTGGTGGTGGAGGCGGTGGTGGCGGTGACAGTGATGGGACGATCTTTGGTTTCTCCAGTGGCACTGCCTCCATGACATCTTCATATGAATCTTCATAGGAATCTCGATCAGAATCTTGATCGGAATCATCGATTTTCATTTGCCACGAAAGTGGTGGTGGTGGCGTTGGCAGCGATGGTATTACGATCTTTGGTTTCTCCGGTGGCATTGCCTCCGTGACATCTTCATCGGAATCTTGATTGGAATCTCGATCAGAATCCCGATCGGAATCTCTATCGGAATCTCGCTTGGAGTCTCGATCGGAATCTCGATCGAAATCTAGATCGAAATCGCTATCGGAATCTAGTTTGAAATCTTGATCGGTGTCATCGGTTTTCATTTTCCACGGCGGTTGTGGTGGTGAGAGGAGGATGATCTTTGGTTTCTTCGGTGGCACAGCCGCATCGACGGTACACTTTGGACTCTCCGTCTTTTTAATTGCCTGAAACGTACTTTTCTCGTCTAATTTCCTCACCGGAGATGCAATTTTCCTGTAGGTATATATATTTTTAACTATTTAATCATATATACTAATGAAGATCTAATGACTTGTGAGATCATTCGCATGTGTGTGTGATTGTGTGTAAATCTGTGACGAAATACGGACAATATAATCAACTTCAAAGACAAAAATATCCAATCTCTCTGAATAAATTTTAAAATTACAAATGATTACATCAAAATTAAATAGACATATAAATTAATTTATTTTACCTCTCTTTGGGTAAGCTTGCATCAACCAATGGAGCCAAATGCTCACCATAATGACACCCTTCTCAATTCCTGTTGTAATCAATATTCAGAAATCTACTATATATATGCAGGGTAAAAGGGTAAATTACCGTCATCCTGAGGTAAGTCCCTCGGTAAGGTATAACTATGAAAAACTCATTTTATTTGCATAATTACAACCATTCCTGAGGTAAAATATAATTACGAAAAACCCCTTTTGTTTGGATAATTACAATTATCCTCTCAGCTATACACGTCCACCTTTACGATTTTAAATTTACCTAGAGGTGTTCATTCGGCCGGTAAACCGATCGAATCGAATAGAACGAAAATTCATTTTCGTGTATATATATATATATAATTAGTTAAACTAAAATTAATTAAATAAAAATAAAAAAATCAAAATTTTAAACATTTTTGATAAAAAAAAATGGTAAATCGGTTATTTATCGAACCAAATGTTAAACTAGGTGTATGAAATTTTGATGTACCCCGCAATTTCGAACAATTTTACCGAATAAAACACGTAAAAATTTATCAATAGGAGGGGTTTTTTCGTAAGATAATACATAGTTGAGAGGATACTTATAAATATGCATATATAACAGATTTTTTTTTTATATTTAATCTTACCTCAGGGCTGGTCCTTATACATATGCAAAATGAAATTGTATATAATATATAATATAATTCCGTTCTTCAAATGGAGAATATTAAATACCAATATAAAAATAAATAAAAATAATCTGATAAATTAAATAAAACTCCACAAAGAAAGAATTAGTTAGGGTCCACCTCAGCTTTGTAGCCAATGTTGAGTCTGACCGGTCAATTGCTTCTGTGGGTCTATCATCCCAGAAAATATTCCTCATGCAACCGAAGTACCTATTTTATAACAACCAATAAAAACACCTTCAATAAAAAAAAAAAAAATTAAAATTATTTCAATTATTATAAATAATTAATTTAAATCTGATAAATTAAATAATAAGTAATAGCCAACATGTAATAACATATAAAAGCAGTTGAAATTTGAAACAACTACTTATGGCGGAGTAAGAAATCGCTGCAGTTTTCGGGTACGCCTTCGACACAAAGCACACCCGACCCGTTTTCTTGCATGAATACGATCCGCACGTTACTCAGTAGAACAGACGGTGCCAGTTCAATACCCGTGAACCGGTAATCGTCTGTTAAGACCCGGATTCTCCAGCCGGGCGACCCGTATTCCCGAGAGTAACGGAGGATCCGGTGGAGCTTGACGGATCGGGTTTTTCCCGGGGGCAAAACGGGCAGAAGAGAACATTGGCCGTCAACTCCGAACCGAATCGAACCTTGGGTTAGATTCCGGAGTTGAGTGAAGAGAGGGAATATCTTACCCATATATATATATATCCAATAAACGCAAATCAAGAATAAATAAGTACTGGATCGAATATTGAAGCTTATATGCTAGTTCCGAGATCATGATTGATGATCAAGGTTAGGATGAAATTAACGCATTTTCATGAGTATATATAGTGATATATATATATATTTATATATATATATATATATATATATATATATATATATATATATATATATATATATATATATATATATATATATATATACTTTACCACTTATTTGTTTTTCGTCCTTAAACAAGTTGGAGTGACATTATTCATCCCTAAACATGCTATTTTTATGCTATTTTCGTCCCTCCGTCAATTTGGCTGGTTAGTTTGGACGGAAAATAACAAGTGATTCGCACATGATACGTAAGAGTCAACCCCTCTCTTCAATTTCAGATTACATCTTCTTTAGAACATAAGCCTTCTTTTCCAAATGGCTAATTTCTTCAATATCACACCTCTTTGGACTCGTAAATAGCCTCAATAATCCCCAAGAGACAATTTTTTCCATCATACAAAAATCAGATGCAATGCAATTTATATTTTGAATGATGTTTTTCTTTGAAGAGAAGATGTTAATTAATATATTTGGATTTTTTGAATTAAATTTATAATATGTTAAGCTACTCAACAAGAATTCTTTGTTTTGTTACATATTGAGGATTTGCACGATTTGTAATTTTGTAAACTTTAATTTAGATTGCCTAACCTTATTAGTCATTATATTATCTCCATATTGGACGAAAAGTCAATTGACGTTAACTACTCATTTAAACAAAAAAAAAACAAAAAATTGTCATGGCGCTGTAGGGGATATTAATCCTATATTATTTAAACTTGTTTTTGATTGATGCAGTCTTCAATCGTCTCTAATAATATTGAATAGAAAAAAATTATTAGATGTAGTTGCATGTCTTCTATATTCATTAATTCTAAAGTGTGTGTATGCACACAAATTGCAAAAGGTTATTTCACTGTATGTTTTGAGTTAACTAACATATGGAAGTTTCATGCAAAGTCAAATTAAATATTATCCATACAATAATTGTATCGTTCACATTCAATTCCGCAAATTTCCTCTTAACTAGGTGGGAATGGGTCTCTTGCACGGTGGTGGCTCGTTTGCAAAGTTGAAATGGAATGTGCATGGTGGCTCAAATTACCCAGCAGCATACATGTGAGTAGCCACGTGGATTAATCGTCCATGTCAGCAGCATATATCAAGATTTTCAGGTTCACGTCAGATTTCCATCCAAAGTAACAGCAAGAATTAACGGCAGGACGGAAAATGCTAAAAAATGGCATGTTTAGGGACGAATAATGTCACTCCAACTTGTTTAGGGACGAAAAACAAATAAGTGGTAAAGTATAAGGATGAAAAATGTAATTATCCCTATATATATATATAGAGAGAGAGAGAGAGAGAGAATATATTTATGAATACGCTACACGGTTTGCGATGGATGTAGGATAGTGACATGGTGTCGTCTTTCTTTATATATTTAAGGGTAAATTACAAACACCCCCTGAGGTATGGTCAAATTACAAAAACACCCCTATTGTTTGGATAATTACAACCACCCCCTCAACTCCTCAAATTTAGTGGAATCTTCGAGATTATATGGAATATTATCACTTTTGTACATGTTTTATCCCATTGAAACTCTACATTATGAAGCAAGATGATCATAATATGTGATTTTTAGCTTGTATATATCAGTTTGTGGTGTATCGGAAACTGTATTTTTACACAAAACGAGTACAAACTAGAGCGCATTTCACGGAATCTAGATGATTATGTTGAATTTGGCACCATAAGGGTGGAGGTGTAAGAAAAAATCATAGTTGAGGGGGTAGATGTAATTACCCAAACAAGAGGGGGTTTTTTGTAATTTGACCATACCTCAGGGGGTGTTTGTAATTTACCCTATATTTAATTAATTTAATTATTGCTTGCGCCTGAAGTTTCTTGGAAAGTTCCTAGTGGTTTATTAACAAAAAAAACAGTGTTTTTTCCTCCTACAAACTCACTAAGGGAAAAATTTATTATTTATGCAGCTATTATATTTGACCAAATCTCGAAAAATAGAAATCGAAATGCTAGATGCGAAAATAAAAATGTTAAATGCTGAATGAAAAAATAATAAATACATTTTAAGTATTACTTGGTGTATATTTCATTTTTTGTATGTGGGGGCATTTTTGGAATGAATTTTATAAATGAACGTGAAGCAAATGTTTAGTTAGACTTGTCATTTAGTTCTAATAAGTTTTGTCAGCAGCGACCTATATCTTAAGCCTCCTTGTTTTTATTTTGAAACAAGTGTTTTTGGTTCCAATTCCCAAATTTTCCCATTCTTGTCGTAATTGAATTGTAATTATTTTCTGACTTTTTTCAAAACTGCTAACTAGCTTTGATCCGTTCGATTTCCACACTTACGTAGGTTTTACCCCCTGATCCCCTGTAGTACGTACAAGGCAATTTACCTACATATTATAATGTAATTAATAGGAAAAGATACACACCCAGGTGAAATATATTAGGTGACTTTTTAACTGTTGATGTGGTGAAATAACTTCTAACTAAGCACACATACACATGTGTATATGTGTGTGTGATTATGTGTATATCAATAGTTATAATCGCCCGGTGTTGCTCACAAGCATCAAATAAACCGGAAAATATCATCAAATGTTGAACCTAAAAGATAGACCGTAAATCACCGGTTCGTCGGTCAGTCTTCAGCGCATTTCTAGTTTTGTTTAACCAAACGACTTCTCTTTATTATTATTTTTTTCTTTCTACATCATGATCATTATATATTCGAATAAATATATATCACATCGTCTATTTTTACTTTATTCATATATTTCATCATTCAATTAACCAGTTCGTCAATTACGAATTACAGAAACGTACCTTTAACTAACTAATCTATACATCTACAAAGTAGTTGCGATCCTGGTCGGTGTTGACTCGATTAACCACAAATCAGCAACTCGAAATCTCCAACACTCGCCGTAGTGGTGACATTCGGATCGGGTTATTCGAGTTGTGACCCGACCCGATCGGATTTTATCGAACCAGATCGGGTAATTTTCAAAGTTACTAGGTTTTATCGGGTTCGGGTACCCGATGTTCTTAAACTGGGTCAGGTCCAGGTATTAGTATTCCTAACCGAATGCCCGGCTAAAAAAAAGCCTAAACTACATTGGCCACTTGCATCCAAGCCCAACCCATTAATTGGATAATTTTTTTATATTGGGTTTCTGTATAATAATATTTCATTTTGGGCTTCAAATTCTTGTTTTTTTATATAGCAATTTGTATAGTACAATTTTTTATTCACATCTCACCTCAGTAAGTCAACTTACATTAACTCTGTTGCACAACAAGCTCTGTTGTTTCTACATTTGATAATTGGATAATTTGGATAATTGTATAATATTTGAATATCTCGGAATGTGTTTTGGCTAGAATTTGAAATTTAGGATTGCCTTCTTTTATTATTATTTTTGTTTAATAAATAAATGGTTGTGTAATAGGTGATGGTATAATGGCAATTATTGAATTTCGAATATCAAAATTATTATTGAATATTGGTGAAAAAAAGAAGAAGAAGAAACTCGAATCCAACCCAAAATAACTGGACACTCGGTTATTTTAAGTCAGGTTCGGATAATGATTTCTACGTCAAAAACCCAAATAACCCAATCAGAATAATTCAAATAACCCAGCCCGACCCGAATGCCCACCCATGATTAAGTTGGATTATTCGAGACTCGAGAGAGAAATACGACAGTCAATATATATATAACACACACACTAAAACACACACATATATACACACATAAAAGCATTGAACAAACAATATAAAGAGGTAGAGAAATGGAAACCTTTTCGAGCCGTACGATGAATGCAGTCTCTTGAACAGTGGCGACAAAATCGGAGTTCATCTCTGAAACTTAGACAAAATAATCCACAGAGCATATACATATATATTATTGACCAATTGCCAACATGTTTAGTTTAATTACTAGTATTATATATTAATTTCACTAGCTAGTTAATAAATAAACGTTTTATTTATTTTAATTGAAATATATATATGCCCCTCTATGTCTGTCAACGGTTATTCAGATGCCACACTGGGTCATATACACTGGGTGACTTTTAACCGATGATGCGTTTAGTAACCATGCACTAAAAACACACATAAACATGAGTGTGTGTGATTATGAGCAGATCAATGGTTAATAAACATCCGATATATTTCACCGAGTGTAATATTCAAATGAACCATCTGTCAATATATGGATTTTGATTAAGATTTGTATTTTCTCATGTTGGTCGAATAAGAAAAGCGCAACGGCTTAGAACCCTAATTTAATCATTTTCTCTGTTAGAACCCTAATCTAGGGTTCATATCAAAGAAGAAATCAAAGAACAGAGAAGAAGAAGATTTTTATTGAAGAAGAAGAAAAAAGTGTGTTACAACGGTAACAAAATCAGCTTTAAATAGCTGTTACAATAACTACCTAAAAACGCTAAAAGGAGAAAAAAACTTATAAAAACGTAATAGCAAAAACGCGTTTTATTAACAAGAGAAATAAAATGATAAATGTTATACAAAAGTTACTAAACAACATATATAAGAACTACATATCCAATATCCCCCCTCAAGATGGACTGGAGCAAGCATAAATGTTGAGAAAGGCCATCTTGGACAACAAATGTTTAAATGCAGGAAGAGGCAATGCTTTAGTGTAGAGATCTGCAAGTTGATCACAACTTTTAACAGGCATGAGTCTGAACTTCTTCTGTTTAACCTGCTGCCTGACAAAATGACAATCAATTTCTATATGCTTAGTCCTTTCATGAAATGTAGGATTAGAGGCAATATGAACAGCAGCTAAATTATCACAAAAAAGCAAAGTAGAAGGAGAAACAGCCTGAAAATCACATAACAACTGAATAACCCAAACCAATTCACTAGCTGTGGTAGCTAGAGCTCTGTATTCTGCCTCTGCAGAAGATCTGGAAACAGTGACCTGTTTCTTGGACTTCCAAGAGATCAAAGAGTCACCCAAGAAAATACAAAAACCAGTAGTAGACTTTCTGGTATCAAGACATGATCCCCAATCAGCATCTGAAAAACCTTTGACAATAAGATCAGAAGTAGATGAGTAAAATAAACCTTGACCCGGAGCTGCTTTAATATATCTTAATAAATGATGAACAGCTTGCATATGTGAAGTACGAGGAGCAGAAACAAATTGACTAAGTTTATGAACAGTATAAGCAATGTCTGGCCTAGTAATAGTAAGATACAAAAGCCTGCCAATGAGCCTTCTATAACCTGAGGAGTCTGCCAGTAATTCACCATCTTCAGAAGATAGTTTCAATTTAGGATCCATAGGCAAAGTGACTGGCTTGCAATCTGTAAATTTAGTATCAGCAAGTAGAGTGAGAGCATACTGTCTTTGAGAAATAGAAATACCAGAATGAGACCTGGCAATTTCAATGCCCAAGAAATACTTCATAGGACCAAGATCTTTGAGCTTAAACCTAGTACTCAAAACTTGCTTAAAACCTGAAATATTAGCAGAACTAGGACCAGCAATAACCATATCATCAACATAAAGTAACAAGACAATAAAAGATGCCCCATGACCTCTGGTAAACAAAGAGTAATCATTTTGAGATTGAGTAAAGCCAAGACCCAAAATAACCTCAGTAAACTTTGCATTCCATTGTCTGGAAGCTTGCTTGAGTCCATACAAAGACTTGTGTAATTTACAAACTAAAAGAGAAGAAGAACCTGGAGATATAGAGGACTGAGAATATCCCAAAGGCAAATCCATGTAGACTTCTTCATTCAAATCCCCATTGAGGAAAGCATTATTAACATCCAGCTGATGCAGTTCCCAACCATGAACAGCAGCTAAAGCAAGCAAAACCTTAACAGAAACAAGCTTAACAACAGGTGAGAAAGTATCAATATAATCCACACCTTCTTGTTGAGTAAAACCTCTAGCAACCAACCTAGCTTTATATCTGTCAATAGAACCATCTTGCTTTCTCTTGAGTTTATATACCCATTTACAACTTATAGCATGTTTATCAGGAGGCAAAGCAACAACAGACCAAGTGTGATTGGCCTCAAGAGCAGCAAGCTCTTCTTGCATAGCAATAACCCATTGAGGGTGCTGAACAGCTTGTTTATAAGTATGAGGCTCAGAATCATGCCCAAGATTAAGAACAAAATGCCTATAATCATGAGATAACTTATCATAGGACAAGACAGAAGCAATAGGATAAAGAGACTTGTGTAACCCAAAACAAGCATAATCAGTCAAGTAAGAAGGAGGCTTAATCTGCCTACCAGATCTTCTAGACCTTTTAGGCTGAGAAGTAGAAGAGGAAGGCATAGGATCCACATAAGGCTCAGCAGACAAAGGAATAGACTGAGAAATAGGAACAACAGGTTGAGAATCAAAGATAGACTCAGTGGAAGAATGAGGAATAGTGGCAAAAGGAAACTGATCCTCATGAAATATCACATCCCTAGAAAAAAATACTTCCCTACTGTGAATATCCAAAAGTTTATAACCTTTAACACCAGTAGGATAGCCAATAAAAACACAGGGTCTTGCTCTAGGCTGAAATTTATCTCTAGCAGCAGCCAAGGTGGAAGCAAAAGAAAGACAACCAAAAACCTTAAGACTAGAATAATCAAAAGAGGACTGAGGATAAAGAATACTGTATGGAGAGACATTGTGCAAAACTTTCGAAGGAATACGATTAATAAGATAAACAGCAGTACTAACACAATCACTCCAATATTCAACAGGAATTTTAGACTCAAAAAACAAAGAACGAGCCACATTCAAAATATGTTGATGTTTTCTCTCAACAATAGCATTCTGTTGAGGAGTTTGTACACAAGAAAATTGATGTAAAATGCCTAGATGAGCAAATAAATGATTAAAAGATAACTCTGGGGCATTATCAGAACGAAAAACTTTAATGGTCTTACCAAATTGAGTTTGAACCATAGAAATAAACCTAGGAATCACAACTAAAGCATCAGATT
This sequence comes from Erythranthe guttata, assembly GCF_000504015.1. The sequence continues at coordinate 1,123,753 of NW_012193926.1, read as the reverse complement.
TAGAGTGAACTAAATGAACCCAGGTGTACCTGGAACAATCATCTACTATAGTAATGAAATATTTGAAACCATTATAAGAAGGAACTCTATAAGGACCCCAAATGTCACAATGAATGAGATCAAAAACATGATCAGCAACATGATTATGAGAAGGAAAAGAAAGTCTCTTTTGTTTAGCCACAGGACAAACATGACAACAACTGTCTTTAGGAGCAGTTAAACCAGATGAAACTGGAAGAAAAGATTTCAAAAATCCCAATTTCTTAAAAGGCATATGACCTAGCCTCTTATGCCAAACATTGGCAGAGACTTGATTACACAAAAAAACAGAATTACAAGAAGATATGGAAAGAGGTGGAGGTGGCAGAAAAGGAGGTGAATCCAAAACATAAAGCTGTTAGAGTAGGTGACCAACAAGCCAACTTGTGGCTGTGGTCTTTCGTATTTATTATTGTAATAAACGAACCTTTATTCGTATTAATGATAAAACACATTGGCATTCTATATCTTTGTCCCTTTGTCACAAGCATAGATATAGTCCTTACAGTTATTACAAGTACTAGTAATTGATCGTTAGGATCGTGAGATATTTACTTAAGTATTATAACTGTTAAACCTGTTCCTAGTCGAAGGGTTACGCCACTAATGAGGATATCGGCCTTTCCCATTAAGACTAGCACTTAGTGTATGTGTACTGCATCTCATCAGTAAACGGTATTGTGATATCGGCATGCACAAGTGGGTGCTCGTAAGTTGACGAGTTCACTGAACTCCCTCACCCTAGAAATCTCTAAGTGGTTCCCAATAATCGAGTAGAGATATCTATGGTATAGTTGTACACCATTAGTCCTTATGACCTAGACATCACCGTGACTTCACTAGAGGACCAGCTGTATCGTGACCTGTCCCTGAGTTCCACCGAGGACCATCCCAAGGGCCAGTGTTCGTGCAGTCCGAAATCTAGTGGGAGGTCTGTGCATTGTAGTCGGGGATTCGATCGCTAGAATAGTCTTGGATGTCCTGTGTGTTCTGAAAGTTTGTAATCATTCTAAGTCTCTGGCCAGAGCTGACTAAGTGATGATTAGAGAATTCGATTCTCTAAGTCATGCACGAAAGGATTACAACACTTAGAACGATCGCACCGTCATCGAACATATAAAGAGGTCTCGATGAACCAATGCCTCTAGTTCGATCGGGACATATGAATCGAAGGGACCGTACTGTACGTTAACTATATCTGAAGGTTCTTGCAGGCACTTCATTTGTATCTAGGGAATCATGACGCGTAGTTGCTAGACGCCAATCTTGATTCGTTGGGTGATTGAGATGAAACGAGCTTCATCTTAATCGTAACTCGAAGGGGACGAGTTTTGACCACAAAGGGTTGTGGGCCCACGGCTAGCTTACACCTGAACCATCGAGGGTCACACTGCTCGTGCACATGAGATCTTTGAATAAACGGTCAGAGATAAAATAGTTTATCTTTGCATAATTGGAAGTCAATATGATTGAGTCCAACATTCGTAATTTGGAATTATGAATGAGAATAAGAAAAGGAAAAGAATAAGCGAACATGTTAGTGAACTTTCTAAATCGGGAAGTTTCCAAATTTAGAAAGTCCACTGAACTAGGGTTTCCACTTTTGGAAAGTTGGAAAATAAGAGATGGCACTCGTAATGACGAGAAAATTATAATGACTCGGAAAATGTAATCGTTACAATTTTTCGATCATTGAATTGAGAGATACGAGCGATTAAAGAAACTAACGAGCTTAAGCTGTTGGGCCCAGTCCAACTTAAGCCCGCTAGGGTTTTGTGCAAGGGATTATAAATACATGATTTATAACCCTAGCACAAACAGATAACACACAAAAAAAAACCCTAACCCTAGTGCGGCCGCTCCCTCTCTCTCGCCTCTCTCCCGCGCGGCCACCACCGCGACACCACCGCCGCTCCGTCGCCGGAAACCGGCCGTTCCTCGGCCGGCTTTTGTTCGGTATTCTTTCTCTTTTGTTTTTCTTTCCGTTTTATTCTAACTACTTCGTGTCTAGTGCCACGATTTAGTAGATCGAAGTATACGAGGTGAAATCCGAGAGGAGGAAGATTGTAGATCGAAGAATCGAGGAGCAACGCACGAGCCGAAGCCGCACGCTGCCCCACGCGCCGCCCCGCACGACCGCGCGTGCTGTACACGCGCCGCCGTGAGCTGCCACACCGCCGTTGCTGCTGCTCCATTGCTGCCCCGATTCTACGGATTGGTTTCCGTAGTAATCACGACGAATCGTTCGCTCCTACCTCACGCGTCAAGAGGTAAATACTCGAAACCCTAGTTTCGTTTTAGGGTTTAATTCAAACTATGATTTCATGCTTATGTTTGTATGATTTTATGTGATTATGTGTAATCGATTAAATCGTTGTGAGCATGTTATTTGGTTTAAATTGCGAGCATGTTAATTGATTTAAATTCGGTTAAATTTATTAGCATGTTTGTTGTTTTAAATTTCGCTGGAAGCGCAAAGGTACGCAATTAATTGATTTAATTTGTCGGGCATGTACTTGTGTGATTTAAACTTGTTTAATTCGCATAAAATTTTTGTTTTCCGCTGCGTATGCGTGCCCGAAACCCAACAGTGGTATCAGAGCTCGTTGCGCAATTAATTGCGTTCGTTTTAATATGCATGTTCGATTTATTAAAGTAGTGATTGTTGTATTATGTAATTGGGAGTTTTCGTAAGTTTAAAATATTTTTGAAATATTGTTTAGAATTTTTCCAGCTTTAAAATTGTTTGAAATTGGAAAACCGGATCTGAAATTGTTTTAAAAATGTCGGTTTTTAATTGTTCGGATCGAACCGGCCGGTTCGATGGTTGTGCACGATACAATTGACCGAATCCAAGTGGATTCGGGTCGGTCAGACTGGTTCTCGGTCCGACTGACCCGGCCCACTGATTTGGGTCAATTGGACCGGGCAGAACCGGACCGTTTCGGTCCGAACCGGTCAGACTGGTCGGCCGAACCGGTTCACTGAAAAAAAAAAAAAAAATTCAGATTTCTAAAATTAAACTTAAAACAAATTGATTTTAATTTTTGGAAAATTATTTTCAATTAATCCCAATTAGATAATTGGATCGACAATCATCTATTTTAGTAAATAGGTGTTAGATTAATTAATTAATTTAAATTGTTAAATTGATTTCAATTAATAGAACACATATATAATATTGATTATAAGTTCAACTTAATTAATAGTACCTCAACATTATTTGAATGATTTATGCTAGTTGAGGTTCTATAATTATTTTGAAAACTCGATAATTAATTAATGTAATTAATTATGAAATTAGGTCGTATGTTCCTCTTAGGACAATATGCGTTTTCCATATACCTTTAGAGAACATAGATGTAGGAATCACATAGACCAATCCAAAACCTTCTGATGAGATAAAACACTTAATCAAAACCCCTCATTCTTTTAATTAAGAATCATTTCAAGCTATAAAGAAAAACCCAATCTGTTGAGTTATTTCTTTCCTTCTGCCAACGGTTGGATTATGTGTAGCCCTTTACTATAGTGCAGTAAGCCGTGTTAGCGGGGAGTGCTATGGTAGAGTAAGCTGTAATTCAATCGACATAATGATGAAGGTAGCCATAGAAAAGGGTTATGTTGGATTAACGTGGTCGGCTAGATTAACTAGGGACTGCATTAGTTTGGCATAATCAAGTTCTATGAGCATCTTTGATTGGTAGGTCAGACTTGACACACGACGATTTTGATATTCGCGAGATTAACTTAGGTCATTATCAAGTGTGAGGAAAATTAATTTAGGGTCATATTGTGGATATGATTGATTGTGATCTACCTTTGGGCAAATATAATCGGGCTAGATTAACTACGGGTTGTATTTGTCCATTGGACCTAAAGCCCACTAAGAAAAATCAGTTTTCTCGTTTGTCTACTAGAGGGAAGTGGAACTCGATAAAATTAGTGGGAGAACAATTAAATAACATAAGTCCAAACATTTAATTGTAACAATCATTTAACGCGAATCTCTAATAATCCTCTTCTCTATATATCTCAGATAATCATGTCTAAGAATCCCATAATGTCAATCCTCGACAATAAACTCAATGGCCCTAATTACCTAGATTGGTTGCGTAGTCTTAAGCTTGTGCTAACTGTTGAGGGGCGTCTCTACGTTTTGAACGAGAGGCTTCCCGCCACTTTACCTGCCACAGCGACTGATGCTGAAAAAGAAACTTATGAAGTTTGGAAGAAAGATGACACTCATGCTAGGTGCTATATGATAGCCGCCATGGAGCCCGCGCTTGCGAGGAAATATGAGTCTCACTTGCATGCTTTCGATATAAAGGCTCATCTCGATAGCATGTATAGTGAGAATATTAGGGCATCGAGGTACGCTGCTACAAAGGAGTTGATCACAGCGAGACTGCGCGAAGGGACTTCGGTCCACGAGCACTGTCTCAAAATGATCACTCTCCTTGAAAAGCTAGTGAATCTCGATGTCACCCTCCCGGCCGAGCTCTCGTTGGATTTGATCCTGTTGTCTCTTCCTAGTTCCTATGAATCGTTCATAGTGAACTTCAACATGAACAAACTAGATCCTCCCTTGGATGAGTTAATGAACATGTTGGTCAGCTTCGAGTCCACCATTAAGAAAGAGAAGTCTGTTCTCATTGCTGCTCCTTCTGGAAAGAAGAGTTCTTTCCAAAAGAAGAGAAAGGAAAGAGTTTCCTTCCCAAACAGCAAGTTCGAAGTGGGTGAAGGCAGTGGGGGCCCCAAAGCAAAGGTTAGCAAACAAGTTGATGATGCTTGCCATCACTGTGGAAAGAAAGGACATTGGCGCCGCAACTGCAAGGCTTACCTGAAACAGAAAGGTTCTGAAAAGGGTACGTATTTCATTGACGTAAATTTGTCTGTCAACTCTTCTTCTTGGGTATTGGATACGGGCTGTGGCTCACATTTGTGCAATGATTTGCAGCTAATGACAAGAAGTCGAAGACTTAGAGCGGGTGAGACCTACCTAAGGATGGGGAATGGAGCAAGAGTTGCTGCTGAAGCCATTGGCACTATTTACTTAAATGTTTTGGATTCTAGTTTTCCTATTGTTTTGAACAATTGTTTATTTGTTCCGTCGCTCATTAGAAACCTTATTTCTATTCCTGTATTAGATATTGAAGGTTTTACTTTTGTTTTTGGAAATTCGATTTGCATTATACAAAAGAATGAGAACTTAATTTGCAAAGGACGACTATTAAACAACTTATATGAACTAGATCCAAGTGAAATACCTATTAACGTTATATCAGCAAAACGTAAGGAGATAGATCAAAACCCCGCACAACTTTGGCACGCTAGATTAGGTCATGTCTCTTTAAGAAGGATGAACGATTTTGTTAGTGAAGGATTGTTCTCTTTAGAGGACGTGAAATCACTACAAACTTGTGAATCTTGCCTTAAAGGGAAAATGACCAAGTCACCCTACAAAGGGGTAATGGAACGAGCCGAGGGTCTTTTGGATTTGATCCATACAGACGTATGTGGTCCACTAAGTGTTAGTGCGAAGGGTGGATATAACTACTTCGCTACCTTTACCGACGATTATTCTAGATATGGGTATGTGTACTTAATGAAGTATAAGTCTGAAACATTTGAAAGGTTCAAAGATTTTAGACATGAAGTAGAAAAGCAACTCGGACGAAGTATTAAGAAACTGCGATCCGATCGTGGTGGAGAGTACTTGAGCATCGAGTTCATTGACTATCTAAAAGAGAATGGGATACAGTCCCAATGGACTCCACCGGGAACTCCTCAACTTAATGGAGTATCCGAACGTCGGAATCGAACTCTATTAGATATGGTTCGATCAATGATGGGGTTCACAAACTTACCGGCGTACTTGTGGGGTCATGCACTCCGTACTGCCGCGTATTTGCTGAATAGAGTTAACACCAAAGCAGTTAAATCCACACCTTATGAACTTTGGCATTCCCGGAAACCCAATTACAAACATATTAGGATATGGGGTTGTCCCGCTTATGTGAAGCGGTTAGTGGGAGATAAGTTGGATAGTAAATCCGACTTGTGCTATTTTGTGGGGTATCCCGAAGACTCGATGGGATACGAGTTCTACTATGTCAAAGAAGCAAAGACGTTTGTTTCAAGAAATGCCACCTTTTTGGAAAGGGAGTTTCTATCCGATAGAAAGGGCAGCATGATAGAACTTGAAGTAGTTCAAGAACCACAAAGTGAAGTTCAAACGCAAGAACAAGTAATCGAACCAATACAACAAACCACTAATATACCTCCTGAACCTACGGTACGTAGATCCGAAAGAGTTCGGAAAATGCCGGATAGGTTATTCCTCCTCGAAAATGATGAAGATCATGTTGATCTTGGACGCGATCCAAGAACATACAATGAGGCCGTATCGGATGCGGACATGGGACATTGGCTAACTGCCATGAAATCCGAAATGGACTCCATGTACTCCAACAAGGTATGGACCTTGGTAGATCCACCTAAAGGAATTGTTCCTATAGGCTGCAAGTGGATCTATAAGAAGAAAATTGGAGTGGATGGAAAGGTGTCGACCTATAAAGCTAGATTGGTAGCAAAAGGATACACTCAAAGGCAAGGCGTTGACTATGAGGAAACCTTTTCGCCAGTCGCGATGCTGAAGTCCATTAGGATTTTGCTGGCCATAGCTGCGTGGTACGACTACGAGATATGGCAAATGGATGTGAAGACCGCTTTCCTTAATGGAGACATTGAGGAAGAAATTTACATGGCGCAGCCGGAAGGCTTCATATCTTCTGGAAGTGAGCAAAAGGTTTGCAAGCTCCAGCGATCCATTTATGGATTGAAACAAGCATCCCGTAGTTGGAATATTAGGTTCGACTCAACTATCAAAGAGTTTGATTTTGAGAAGAATCCGGAGGAACCTTGTGTATACAAGAAGGTTAGTGGGAGGGCAGTGATATTTTTAGTGCTTTACGTTGACGACATTCTACTCATTGGGAATGACGTAGGAATGTTACAACAAACGAAAGCATGGTTGTCCACACGTTTCTCAATGAAGGATTTGGGAGAAGCATCTTACGTATTAGGAATACGCATCTATAGAGATAGAGCGAGAAAGATGCTTGGCTTATCCCAAAGCCTGTACATAGACACCGTTATGAAACGGTTTAGCATGGAAGAATCCAAGAAGGGATTCTTGCCAATGTCCCATGGGGTTCGTCTCTCGAAATCTATGTGTCCCCAAACACCTAGTGAGATCGAGGAGATGAAAAGGACGCCTTATGCTTCTGCTATAGGAAGCATAATGTATGGCATGCTGTGTACAAGACCCGATATTGCGTATGCTGTGAGTGTCACAAGCAGATATCAGTCTAACCCCGGCCCGGCTCACTGGAAAGCCGTGAAAGATATCCTCAAGTACTTGCGAAGGACTAAGGATATATTTTTGGTCTATGGGGGTGCCGAGTTGAAATTAGAGGGTTTCACTGACTCTAGTTTTCAATCGGATGTGGACGACTCGAAGTCGAATTCTGGATTTATATTCACGCTTAATGGTGGTGCCGTGTGTTGGAAGAGTTCCAAGCAAAGCACGACGGCCGATTCCACTACCGAAGCGGAATACATTGCAGCGTCCGAAGCTGCAAAAGAAGGGACTTGGATAAGGTAATTCATCCAAGAGTTGGGTGTCATTCCTGATGCTAGTGATCCAGTACCGTTGTACTGTGATAACACCGGAGCCGTGGCGCAAGCTAAGGAGCCGCGATCTCATCAGAAGTCGAAGCATATTCTGAGGAAGTATCACGTGATCCGAGAGATCATTGATAGAGGTGAAGTTAAGGTAGAACGAGTCACCTCGGAAGAGAACGTTGCAGACCCCTTCACGAAGCCTTTACCGAGATCAGTCCATGAGAAACATCGAGAGTCGATGGGATTGCGATTTATGGGTAGTTGGCTTTAGGTCAAGTGGGAGATTGTTAGAGTAGGTGACCAACAAGCCAACTTGTGGCTGTGGTCTTTCGTATTTATTATTGTAATAAACGAACCTTTATTCGTATTAATGATAAAACACATTGGCATTCTATATCTTTGTCCCTTTGTCACAAGCATAGATATAGTCCTTACAGTTATTACAAGTACTAGTAATTGATCGTTAGGATCGTGAGATATTTACTTAAGTATTATAACTGTTAAACCTGTTCCTAGTCGAAGGGTTACGCCACTAATGAGGATATCGGCCTTTCCCATTAAGACTAGCACTTAGTGTATGTGTACTGCATCTCATCAGTAAACGGTATTGTGATATCGGCATGCACAAGTGGGTGCTCGTAAGTTGACGAGTTCACTGAACTCCCTCACCCTAGAAATCTCTAAGTGGTTCCCAATAATCGAGTAGAGATATCTATGGTATAGTTGTACACCATTAGTCCTTATGACCTAGACATCACCGTGACTTCACTAGAGGACCAGCTGTATCGTGACCTGTCCCTGAGTTCCACCGAGGACCATCCCAAGGGCCAGTGTTCGTGCAGTCCGAAATCTAGTGGGAGGTCTGTGCATTGTAGTCGGGGATTCGATCGCTAGAATAGTCTTGGATGTCCTGTGTGTTCTGAAAGTTTGTAATCATTCTAAGTCTCTGGCCAGAGCTGACTAAGTGATGATTAGAGAATTCGATTCTCTAAGTCATGCACGAAAGGATTACAACACTTAGAACGATCGCACCGTCATCGAACATATAAAGAGGTCTCGATGAACCAATGCCTCTAGTTCGATCGGGACATATGAATCGAAGGGACCGTACTGTACGTTAACTATATCTGAAGGTTCTTGCAGGCACTTCATTTGTATCTAGGGAATCATGACGCGTAGTTGCTAGACGCCAATCTTGATTCGTTGGGTGATTGAGATGAAACGAGCTTCATCTTAATCGTAACTCGAAGGGGACGAGTTTTGACCACAAAGGGTTGTGGGCCCACGGCTAGCTTACACCTGAACCATCGAGGGTCACACTGCTCGTGCACATGAGATCTTTGAATAAACGGTCAGAGATAAAATAGTTTATCTTTGCATAATTGGAAGTCAATATGATTGAGTCCAACATTCGTAATTTGGAATTATGAATGAGAATAAGAAAAGGAAAAGAATAAGCGAACATGTTAGTGAACTTTCTAAATCGGGAAGTTTCCAAATTTAGAAAGTCCACTGAACTAGGGTTTCCACTTTTGGAAAGTTGGAAAATAAGAGATGGCACTCGTAATGACGAGAAAATTATAATGACTCGGAAAATGTAATCGTTACAATTTTTCGATCATTGAATTGAGAGATACGAGCGATTAAAGAAACTAACGAGCTTAAGCTGTTGGGCCCAGTCCAACTTAAGCCCGCTAGGGTTTTGTGCAAGGGATTATAAATACATGATTTATAACCCTAGCACAAACAGATAACACACAAAAAAAAACCCTAACCCTAGTGCGGCCGCTCCCTCTCTCTCGCCTCTCTCCCGCGCGGCCACCACCGCGACACCACCGCCGCTCCGTCGCCGGAAACCGGCCGTTCCTCGGCCGGCTTTTGTTCAGTATTCTTTCTCTTTTGTTTTTCTTTCCGTTTTATTCTAACTACTTCGTGTCTAGTGCCACGATTTAGTAGATCGAAGTATACGAGGTGAAATCCGAGAGGAGGAAGATTGTAGATCGAAGAATCGAGGAGCAACGCACGAGCCGAAGCCGCACGCTGCCCCACGCGCCGCCCCGCACGACCGCGCGTGCTGTACACGCGCCGCCGTGAGCTGCCACACCGCCGTTGCTGCTGCTCCATTGCTGCCCCGATTCTACGGATTGGTTTCCGTAGTAATCACGACGAATCGTTCGCTCCTACCTCACGCGTCAAGAGGTAAATACTCGAAACCCTAGTTTCGTTTTAGGGTTTAATTCAAACTATGATTTCATGCTTATGTTTGTATGATTTTATGTGATTATGTGTAATCGATTAAATCGTTGTGAGCATGTTATTTGGTTTAAATTGCGAGCATGTTAATTGATTTAAATTCGGTTAAATTTATTAGCATGTTTGTTGTTTTAAATTTCGCTGGAAGCGCAAAGGTACGCAATTAATTGATTTAATTTGTCGGGCATGTACTTGTGTGATTTAAACTTGTTTAATTCGCATAAAATTTTTGTTTTCCGCTGCGTATGCGTGCCCGAAACCCAACAAAAGCTCCTCAACTTTTCTACCCCTGCCAATCATCTTGAAGAAGTTGTCCTGTATGACAAAATTAAATGTAGAGAAACCAATAAAAAATTGATTGTTTTGAAGAAAAGCACTCACAGAGATGAGATTAAATTTGAACTGAGGAACATAAAAAACTCCAGTAAGAAAAATCTCCTTAGACAAACAAACATCACCCACAAAGGAAACAACTAAAACAGAAGAATCAGGCAAAAGAACCCTGGAATCTTTAACAGGTCTGAGATTAATAAACAACTGTTTATCATGACAAATATGTTTAGATGCACCTGAGTCTAGAATCCAATCAGTAGAAGATAAGGAAGGAGCACCAGTTAAAGCACACATACCTGTCACACAAGAGACCGTGGCTGTATCAGCTCCATGACCAGAAGATTGTGGCTGAGCAGAAGCAACAGATTGGTGCTGTTGGGCAGCCATGTGCGAGGAGAACATAGACATAAACTGCTGACACTGAGATGGAGTCATGGACTGAAGATAGCCATCCACACCTTGAGAACTTACACCTGAATCTGAAGAATGAGAATCCAAGGAAGAATCAAAACCAGAAACTTGATTAGTATGAGAAGAAAAACGAGACTTCTGGGACTTATAGGATGGAGGATATCCATGAAGTTTGTAACACTTCTCCACAGTGTGACCCGGCATATTGCAATGTGTGCAGAAACTTCGTTCTTTCTTCTTGAAACCAGTATTGTAAAACTGATTATTAACCGGCCGCTTAAACCCCTCATTCTTGACAGAAAATACAGAACCAGAAGACTCAACATGTGAAGAGACAACTGATCTCTGACGTTCTTCTTGAGAAACAAACGCAAACACCTTAGATATGGGAGGCAGCGGATCCATGAGCAAGATTTGACCACGAGTAGAAGCCAGATTCTCATTCAACCCCATAAGAAAACTCATGACATACTCTTGATTATAATGAGCTTGCAATTTTTCAAAACCACCACAATCACATTTACCACAAGAACAACACGGCCTATAATTCGCCAATTCATCCCAAATCGCCTTGACTTTAGTGAAATAGACATTCACTGATTGACTGCCTTGAGTAAGAGTCGCCAAATCACGACGCAATTGAAAAATGCGAGGACCATTCGTCTGTGAAAACCTAGTTTTCAGATCATCCCAAATTTCTTTTGAGGAATTTGAGTACATAATGCTACCTTGAATATCTTTGGAAACCGAATTGATAATCCAAGACATGACAATATTATTATTACGAATCCAAGCATTTCGCATAACCACCTCATCAGCAGCCGGCTCAGAAATCGTACCATCAATAAACCCAATTTTGTTCTTCACGGTTAACGAAATAGTCATGGCTCGCGACCACGAAGCATAATTGTCTTCAGTTAAGAGTTGCGAAACCAGAATCAAATTCGGACCATCAGACGGATGAAGAAACATCGGATGCGAAACATCATCCAACGGAGAACGAGCTGGCGGCGCCATGAATGATCAACACCAGAAGCAACAATCGAGATGAGAAAAGATAATCGCGCGGAAACGAGAAGAAAAACGATCGATTGACTGAAAAAAAATACGATCGAATCAATGAAAAACTGATACCATGTTAGAACCCTAATCTAGGGTTCATATCAAAGAAGAAATCAAAGAACAGAGAAGAAGAAGATTTTTATTGAAGAAGAAGAAAAAAGTGTGTTACAACGGTAACAAAATCAGCTTTAAATAGCTGTTACAATAACTACCTAAAAACGCTAAAAGGAGAAAAAAACTTATAAAAACGTAATAGCAAAAACGCGTTTTATTAACAAGAGAAATAAAATGATAAATGCTATACAAAAGTTACTAAACAACATATATAAGAACTACATATCCAATATTCTCAATACTTTTTATGTGAATTTATATTAGCATTAGTATGAGTATGAGAAAGTGGCTTAGAACCCTAATTTAATCATTTTCTCAATACTTTTTATGTGAATTTATATTAGCATTAATTAGTATGAGTATGAGAAAGTTGTGAGGTTTTTTATTGAATAGTTGCAAATGAATTAAAATCGCACTGCGAGCTTGTAAAACCTGCACTATAAATAGCATTTCAGTTATTGTGTGGGTGAGTGCTAAAACTAACAGAGTTGAACGTGCCTCTATCACTAACTGACGGACTAATGGTAGATTGACGGAAATGTGTCAAATTATTGAAACATGAGGGATCAAATATATTTTTTTTGTAAATATGGGGACCAAATATGAAATCTTTGCAAACATGAGGGATGAAAACCGTAAACTTTAGGGTTGCTGAACGTTTCGATTTTAATCGACTTGAAAAATGTAATTAGATACGCTACTATAGTAGCGTCCTCCATGCAACCACACAAGGCTGTTTTTATGAACTAGAGATTTGACGGAGTGACAATTCACGCGCAACTCAAGAAACTCGATTTTTCGCGTACCAACGTTGTACACCAAGCAACCCTGAGGTGGGCGGCAAACTTGCAATACCAACGCTTGGTAGTAATTCAACCAACCAACCGGTTTTATGCGGTTATATATACGTTCGATTTTCCATTTTTCCCCACCCAATTCAATGCGTATCGTCTCCACCCATTCTCCAATTTCCGGCTTCTTCAACTCCCAAACATCCCACCTAAACTCACCGCACGAAACGAACACAGTTAGAGACCTCCCGTTCGACAAAAAATACCTCAATTCTTGTCCTCTTCCTTGAGGTACGCGAATCTCCGTAATAACCTCGGTCTCCGCATTCAAAGTCAATATACGAGTCGTCCCTACTTCTCCGGTAGTCCAATATAGAAAACCTTCACTGGTCAACGGAGTTTTGGTCAAAAGTTCCTTCGCTTCGAGAGACAAGTGTCCCGTGCAAACAGGCCTCTAAGATTTGTCGACCTCCAACACTCAATATAGCACAACGTATTCGTGCAGTTTTAGTATTATTACATGTGCAAACCACTTTATACTCCATCGAAGACGCGGCATATGCTATACCGCAATACGCGTAATCCCGGGATTCCGTTGGGGAGAAGGTACTAAACTTCGGGAGTTCGAGAAGTTGCTTCATTTTTGTTATAAATTATAATTATAACAAAAATAATGTATTCAATCAACTAAATTGACTCTATAAATTATTTTTAAAACATTAATATTAGATTATACAATTTATAAATAAATTTTAACAAACACAAAATATGAAGCTTATTTAATTATACCACTATTTATATAAGTAATTTTTAAATTATATTTATTGTATTTATTTATTTTTTTAATTAAATTAAAAAAATGTTGAGTAATATTTGATATAAATAAAACAAATAAAGCATAATATGCCATTCTTAAAGCAAACATCAATCATGAATAGCAAACTATAAATACACATACACCATTTCCGGGCAATTTTTTTTTTTTAGACTTGATTTTAAATAGTGCAAGTAAAAAGGGCTGGTGTTGAACGCTGTAAACGAATTGGAGTAGGTCGACGGTCTGGCTGGCGACTCCAAATGGTGTCGGTGTCTAACCAGACGAGGCTGTTTTTATGGACAAGAAAGCGAGTGCAGATATAATACTCAGTCAAATCAAGAACCTCGATTTCTTGCTTACCAACATTGTAGACGAAGCAATCTTCAGATGCAAAGTTATCTGGATGCAAAACTCGCACGAGCAACCCCTCGTCGTAGTTTAACCAAGCAACCGGTTCTATGATGAGAGGTCTCGGGTACTTATGCCTTAAATTTTCAAATTTCGACTTTTGACCCTCCAAATCGATACGGATCGTCTTAACCCATTCCCCGATTTTCGGTTTCTTCAACTCCCAAACATCCCACGAGAACTCACTGCACGCAATGACCACGCTCAAAGACCTCCCGTTCGACAAATAATACCTCGATTCTTTTCCTTTTCTATTGTTAAAACCTCCTCGAGGGACACGAGTCTCCGTGATAATCTCGGTCTCCACATTCAAAGTCAACATACGACGCATCCCTATTTGTCTGCTAGTCCAATGTAGAAACCCTTCGGTGGTCAACGGGGTATTCTTGAAAAGTTCCTTAGCTTCGAGAGACAAGTGTTGTACGTCGACGCGCCTCCATGATTTGTCGACTCCGACAGTCAATATAGCACAACCCAACATCGCGGCTGGAGTAGAAGTCCTCTGATCGGGATGACCGGATATGCAAACCACTTTATACTCCATCGAAGCTGCAGCATATGCTATACCGGAACAAGCACAGTATGCCAGATCGAAGTCACCGAATGGAGGGAGTTCGAAAAGTTGCTTAGTTACGGGATTGAGGATGCAGAAAGCAGAACTGGTTGCGGGATGATACTCCAATGTTAAACCATTACAACTACTCCAGCATCTGCATCGATACTCGTAATCGATCTTGGATATCTCGATTTTTCCTTTCACCATTGACACGAAAACGGGGTAGCTTCTATGTGCAGAATACTTGATGAGAATTCCGGGAGTTGAATTCTGAAGGTGTGAGTATATGAAATTATGGGTATGGATCATACGGTACCACTTGCGGCAAACAACCATTGCCGCCTTGAAAATATCTTCGGCTCCGAGATGTAAGAGAATTTCCGACTCCAATTCTTCCGGAAGAGACTCTAAATAATTTGTTGTTGAACTCACCTGAATATATTAAAATAAATACATATAATTATCAATTAATGTCAAAATTCAGTATAAAAATTCAATCTTTAATTTTTTTTATTTTTTTTTTTTACAAATCAAATAAAGTTATGTTGCCGGCAATTCTTTAAAATAAAAAAAAGTACCTTTGAATTTCTTGCTTCTTTATTTGCCATCAAAGTTGGTACGATGTCTAACTTAGGGCCCATCACGCCGACCGCCAGCGAGACATCCCTGCGACGGTGACCAGCCGGCGGCGGAGGCTGTCGGACCGGTGGCGGAAAATCACGCATTTTACAAGGCTGTTTTGTTTGTTTGTTTGTTATTTTTTTTCTCGATTTCTTAATCCTATGGTCTGGATTTTTATTGTTTCATCTACACATACCAATATTATTGGTTTATGTGTGTCGATAAATGATAAATATTTACTTGATGTAGCGTAATAATAGAATGGAAAATTTGACCGGCATAATTGGCTTTTGGCATGGTTTTGATCCAGTTGCGGTACAATTTTATTCATTTATTCAAAATTTCTCGGGTTTTTTTGTACTTTGCACCATTGAATTACACAATTTTGGCACTTTGCATTCTTAAATTGCAAAATTGGCAAATTGCACCCTTAAAACATAAATTGTTTGGCACTTTGTTTGGCACTTTGCACCCCAAATCAATTTTGGTTTAAAAAACTTACCTGCAACTTGTTGGAAAACCTGGAAGATGGGCAAATTCATAATTTTCTTAATATGTATCATCTTTCCCCAATTGTTAATCACCATTTTTATTTTTCATCCCTTTAATCAAAAAGTCATAAAATCTTTTTAGCCATTTCTTTCAGTGGTAAACCAGTATAAACACTAAATAATAAGAGTAAATCACTTTTTTTTTTTTTGCTTTTGAGTTTGAAAAATAATGTAGCTGGAAATTTTAGGCCTATCCCTAAAATAAATTCATTTTTTTAGGGGCTCTTTGAGAAAACTTCCTCACTACTTTTTTTAATTGAGGGAGGCCCAAAATATTTTAGTCCATTTGAGAAAAGTCCAAACCCATTTTCAGCAATTATGTTTTCCAGCTTTACCCCCGCCCGCCACCTCATCATTAGGTCAGCGCCCCGCGATTTTTTTTTTCCGTTTTTTTAATCGACTATGAAGCATAGTCGATTAGTCTTAAATCGACTATGCTTCATAGTCGATTAAGGAAAATTTTTAATTTTTTTAATTTTTTTGTGTTTCTAATTTTGTTTTTAAAATTTTTTTGGTTTTTTTAATTTTTTTCTCTATCTGGTTTATTAATGCATAGTCGATTAAAATTTTAGCTATTAAAAATAACAAATCACAATTACAAAAAATGCAAAATCAACTATATTTAAAAAAAATATATACAAACATTGTAATTGATTTATACATTGGAATTAATAAACAAAAAATCAAAAAAAAATTAACAACTGGAGTCGGTTAACCTTAATCGACTACTGAACATAGTCGATTAAACACACGTAGTCGATTAAGGGCCCTGCCTGCGCGAATTTCTTTTTCTGCGCCGTCTTCCGCCACAATCCACCAAAAAACCCTAGATCTGCTCTTCATCGTCACCACATCGTCGCCACACCACACCATCACCACCCCACTTCCATATTTTAAGTAGTACGGAGTAGTGAGTACAGACAATTTCTCTTCTTTACATAACCTTAACCTCCTCCGCCGCTCTATCGTCTCCACGCCGGAGCTCCACAACTCCGGAGCTGCCGCCGCGGTATCCCAGCCCGAACCAGATCTCCCGAAGCGGACACATGTAGCCGGTGCCCGGGTTCACTTCCCCAACCGGGACGACGCAATTGAGGTGTTCGTCGACGGGTACCCGGTCAAAATTCCCAAAGGAATGACGTTGCTTCAGGCGTGCGAGATCGCCGGCGTTGATATCCCGAGGTTCTGCTACCACGACCGCCTCTCTATCGCCGGAAACTGCCGCATGTGCCTTGTCGAGGTCGAGAAATCGCCCAAGCCCTTCGCTTCTTGCGCCATGCCATCTCTCCTTGGTATGTCAATTGTAATCTACTAATTAAGGGTAAATTTGGAATTATAAAAGTTAAATTTCGTAGAATACTAACCAAGGGGGTTTTCTCAAATTATTTTTGAAATGGGCGGTTTTCTTAACTACATTTCCTAGATGAGGGGGGTCTTGCTAATAATCCCTTTTTTTTAATAGTCAAATGACAAAACAAAATAAGGTTACTGGGGAATTTTATTTGTTGGCAGAGAGGTGGTGTCGATTAGTTTCATGATGAGAGAAATTTTGTGCTCCCATTGAATAGTCTGTATGAAAAATGATTAAAAAAATAGCGTTACAATGGAATAAAACTTGATCTTCTGAAGCTGAGTTATCAGACTCTTGTCTATATATTCCGATCGTTCTTGATTTTTAGCTCAAAATTTACATATTAGGGCAAATAAAAATGGCTAAGAAGAATTTGTAATTTTTTTATTAAAAGGACGAAAGACAAAAATTGTGGAACGATGATTAATAATTGGGCGAAGAGGATAGATAATTAGAGAATTACATATTTGTCCATCTTCCAGGTTTTCAACAAGTTGCAGGTAATTTTATTAAGCTAAAAGTGGTTTGGGGTGCAAAGTGCCAAACAATTTATATTTAAAGGGTGCAATCTGCCAATTTTGCAATTCAAGGATGCAAAGTGACAAGATAGTGTAATTCAAGGGTGCAAAGTGCCAAAAACCCAAATTTCTCCACCTTTTTCCAAATACTCTTACTCCCCAAATTTTAAAAAATTGCAAATCGTAATTTTTTCCCCATAGTACCAATTTAAACACATCAATTATTAATACGCCCGAAACCAATTCATATTCAATTTTTATGCATAACGTGTAATACAACCCAAATGCACAATATTTCTTATGTTCGTCCAATTCGTGTCACAAAATACAAACATGCATTACTTGTAGAATAACACGAAATGCATGCTTGTATTTCGCGTTATTGAACACGAAATCCCTAAAAAATCAAAAAGTTGATGCAATTCGTACGTTTTGGAAAAATCTACACCAAACGCATAAAAAAAAGATCTAAAGTGCCCTATTTTGTGCTTTAAAGCACGAAATGAAGTTGTAATTTTTTTTTCGAAATCGATTGATTCAATCTTAAATCTAACCTTAATTACGATGTTAAATTTTACATAGTAAGTAACTATTTATCTCAAACCATTATCATAATTGCTCGTTTAGTAAAACCCGCACTATGAATAACATTTCAGATATTGTGTGGGTGAGTAAAAAGTTTGTGTGTATGTAAGAAGATTGTCGAAAATGCGCAAAGCCTAGTTCAAAAAGCCTCTTTGCAGTACAAACGAATTATAAGCAAAAAGGGTAGAGCTCAAATGTGAAACTAAAAACGATACGAGACTATACTCAAATCAAGGCACACAGCGAAATGTTCCACAACTTGACAGTCATGTCAGCAACACAAACGGATGCAAGTAGACCTACTGCTCTTGAAGCATCGACAATAGATACAATTCCACCATGTCCCGATGTGCTCTTCGTCGATACGACTCCCGACGTGGCCAATTTACAGAGCTCCAAATACTGTATATTATAAAATTATCTTTCAAGTCAATATAAAAATGGATCAGATAATTTATAATTTATTTATTAAATTTTGTAACAACTCATTACCTGGGAACGGCCGATAACAAGAGAACAACGCTGATACACAGGATCGAATACACAACATTTAAAATAGCCATCTGTTTGGCGGCCAATCTTATACAAACACTCCCGTGTTTCCAGTCTCCACACCTTCGCACAATCTGCACTCAAAGAAGCCAGTGCATCTCCACACTCTCTCCAACAAATAGAATTTATCTGCCCGTCGTGGCCCTTAATTTCATAATTACAACAAGTTGTCAGTAATTAATATTATCACAATGAATACCTCAAGAACAAAGAGGAAATAAAAAATTTGGACCTCTAAACAATGTTGAAAGACCAACGTAGTCGCATCGAATAATGAGACATTTTTCTCAGTATTTGCTGCTAAATACTTTCCAACAGTTGGTTGGAATCTTAACTGGGCAGCACCAACCTAATACACAATTAGCCACATGAATTAAAAAAGACAAGGACAGATGATAAATAAATAAAGGGTTTAATTTTTAGTCACCTTCACTATTTTGGTGCAAAGACCACTTCTAACGTCCCAGCGTCGTAGTTCTTCATTGTCGTCACAAGAGCATAGGATATGTTCTTCCTTGGGATGAAAATCCAAAGAAAGAACATCCCCCCTATGGCCTTGTAACATTCCAACGAATTGACCAGCCTGTAACAGTAAAAAGAATGGGTTAAATTCCAAGAAATCGTCAAATTGCGCACAAACCCGTAATTTATCCAAAAAGAATGTAAATGCGCAGTTACCTACAAAAACAATATATATATATATATACATACATATATATATATATATATATATATTATTTATATATATATATATATATACATAACTTACGTTGTTCGCATCCCAGATTTTCACCATTTGGTTTGATGAAGTGGCAATGAAAGACGAGCTACTATTGAAGCGGATATCGGTAATTCCAAGCTGATTAGTTTCAAAAACCATGCTCGGTTGCAAAGTAGCTGTTGCCAATACATACACCTGTCATGTTGAAATGTATTATGTCATGTTAAAATGTATAGTGTCTGAACATAATGTCATGTTGAAATGTATCACGTCATGTTAAAATGTATAGCGTCTGAACATCATTTCATAATTTCAATGGGTTAGTAATTTTAAGTCCACTTACTTTGTCGTTTAAACTACCAGCGCATGCGAGCAACTTGCCGTCGGATGAGAAATGGCAACAACTGAATCCATGTTCATGGGTTGAAGACATCACTTCCGTAAGTGCGAAACCTAGATAGTATAAAAATAGTTATACGTACTAAATTTGATGTTAAAATGGAGGGGGGGGGGGGGGGGGGGGGGGGGGGGGATCATATCACTTGCATGTGTGATTCACGTTGGCCTACAAAAATTAGATGTGTCAGTTTGATATTCAAATGAAAAAAATTTTAAAAAATCATATACTGAGGTCCACATAGGCTTTTTTACAATCTTACCCGTTTATCCATATCCTGATTATGAGCGAGGGATTCAACAAAACCAGTATCCATGTTAGAATCTTGAATATCCTATTCAAAAGAATAGGATATCTTTTTCTAAAGATTCAACAAAATCTTTTTTTTGTTTACTTGTTTCATTTACAAAGATCCAACTATTTATTTTATAATATAGTCAATGCCAATTGATTGAAAACGAAACTTATGTTTTTAAGAAGTTGGAAGATGTTTCGATGAACAATAAATACACAACCATTCAATGCAACATCATCAATACAAGTAAGGCCATAAATCTTGAGTCAGCACGGGCTTACACAGAATCTTGAATATCCTATTCAAAAGAATTGATGCACCATTCTCATTAATTATTCATGATGACCACATAGTTCTATTAAGTATTAACTACTCACCAACTAGCAAATATAAACTTACAAAAAATAAAAACACTTTGTGGAGTTTCATTTATTTAATTCCTGAAAACCCTAAGACATAATATTTCAAGACATAATATATGCATAGTTTCCTTAAGGAAAGGCTTTTAGGAGGATTTAGACCTCATCATGTTTCACCACTACAATCAGCATAATAAGATGATTCTTTCTACACAGATCAATTGACAAAAAAAATTGCAATGTAAAACTTGCATTAAGTAATAATAATAATAATGACTATGCAAAGTTATGTGATTTAAGAAAGTTAAGATGCAACAAAATGCACAAAAATCAATATCAAAATGTATGTTTAGTTTTAGTTAACCTTAATAAAATTTGAACAAATTTCTGATTGACGAAAGAGCGACCATCCTTCTAGGAGAAAGCTCTTGGGAATATCAATCAAAGATTGAACATCTACAAAACAATATTATCAACAAAAAAATAACATTAAAATTTAGATATAATACAGATTCCTAACGCGATTATTCTAATTGGGGTTCAAAATACTCACCGTTGGGGTCTTGTACTAGACATTGAGATTTGAAAGCCAAAGCAATGTCGTTGAAGCCTTTCTTCACGAGATAGTCGTGAATGTAGAGTCTAAGCCTAAAAAAGCAAAGGGCATATCATGTTTCTAGAAAACCTATTTAGAGATATTAAATATCTGACCCTGAGTATATACAATCAAGTTCATAATCCGCATTATCAGACCCCTATTTTTTGAAACAAGTAAACAAAATTAAACAAACCCTAAGCATAATCAAAACCCTAACCGGCATAATCAAAACCCTAACCGGCATAATCAAACCCCTAACCCGTATAATCAAACCCCTATTTTTTAACCTGCATAATCAAGTCCCAAACCAGCACATGTACCCCCACTTTTTTGTTAAAAACAACATGAATAGACATTCTAGTGTATTAAACACAAAAAAAAAAACATAAGCATAGTTAAATCCCTAACCGGCATAATCAAAACCCAAACCGGCATAATCAAAACCCAAAACCGCATAATCAAACCCCTGTTTTTTTGTTACAAACCAATGAAAGAAACATCAAAGTACATAGAACACATCAAAAACCCTAAGCGTAATCAAAACCCTAACCGGCATAATCAAAACCCAAACCGGCATAATCAAAACCCAAAACCGCATAATCAAACCCCTGTTTTTTTGTTACAAACAAATGAAAGAAACATCAAAGTACAGAGAACATATCAAAAACCCTAAGCGTAATCAAAACCCTAACCGGCATAATCAAAACCCAAACCGGCATAATCAAAACCCAAAACCGCATAATCAAACCCCTGTTTTTTTGTTACAAACAAGTGAAAGAAACATCAAAGTACAGAAAACACAACAAAAACCCTAAGCATAATCAAGTCCCCAATTTCTGTTACCAAAAACAAAAAAATGCGATTCAACGAAGGAAAGAAGCAAAGAGAGAAGGAGTTTACGATTTCTCATGACTATCATCGCCAGACATGGTTGCCAAGAAATCAGAAATCTGGAGTGCTGCAGAATTCTCGCTCTCTCTCTCTCTCTATATTCTCTCGCTCTACTCTCACACACTCTCTCTCTCTATTCTCTCGCTCTATATTCTCTCCCACTCTCTCGCTCTATATATATTCTCTCGCTGGTATCAACTGAGGCGGAGACTCGGGTTGCCAAGTTCCTAATAATTTGGTACCGAAGGTTTTTCTATTTTTATATATTTATCACATTTTATTTTATTATATATGTTATAAAAATTGAGAGAATGATCTGAATGAATACAAAAAATATAACTAAATTTACATTTATAAGATTTTTCAATAATTCGTTAGTACAATTTTATCAAATAAATGTCGTAGTTAAAATTGATCTAATTTTGGGGTGGGTGGTGAGCATATAAAATGACGTCTTTAGCCATGTTGCAATTTTTTTTATTTTTTTTTTTACTATTTTTTAACTAATATTGCATTTATAGTAGATGGAATAAGTTTTTTTTTAAACTAATAATCTCATAATTTTCATTTTATTTAGTTGTTCAAATTAACTTAATTTCATAATTGGCACTAATTGTTCTTCTCTGGTACAATGAACTCCAAAACCCCACGAATTCGAAATTAGCTAGATGTATTAGATGAAACCAACAAGTTATCAATACTAAGCTAAAGCTTATTATGTACCTTGAAAAAGCTAGTACCAAGAAGTACTTTTAACACCCTCTTCAGGCAGTCTGATCATATTCCTTCTTCCATAGGTTAATTTTTTTTTTTTTTTCTTTTTTCTTTTTTTTTTTTTTTTTTTGATCTTCTCCGGCAATCCAATGTTGAATTTCACCACATCAAAAAGAAAGCATTCCAAGTAGTTCTTTTTCAGCCAACTTGTGTGGATTCAGTAATACACTCATCCCATCTCCATGCATTCTTTGTACAAGCGCCAAGAAACAATATTAACTGCATAAACGGATTATAAGTACGATTTGACAGCAGAAATAAGTAGGAAGATGACCATTTGGACGCACGAGATAAAAGAAACGGTTAGGTAATCTTTTTTCACATTAAAACTAATACGGCAGAGAACCAACAAAATATTACCTCGAGATGTAATTTACTATTTTTGTCTAAGAAATGGGGTGCGTTTTCTGCAAGAGAGAATATAATAAACCCACAACCAAGATTCCACCAACTCGTTATCGGGGATGAAAACCACAAGAAGCAAACATGGCGTTAAAAGTCGCATTACAGACCGAACTCAAGAAAGCCAATTTCAAGCAAACCCAAGATGTACGTACGGGAATTTTTCCCACTTTTGACCTTCCAAGTCAATGTGGATCACATCTTCGTCCATTTTCCCACGAAAACTCACTGCATCCAATGACCCACAACACTACTCAAAATTCGACAAATAAATGCCTCGATTCTTGTCCCTCTACCATTGTCACAGCCTTGAGGAACACAAGGAGTCTCTGTCATAATCTCGGTCTCAACATTCAAAGTCAAACATATGAGAGAGATTTTCGAAAAATCCCCCAAGATTTTCACCCATCAGATTATTATCAAAATTCAGACATGCATACTAAATTTTTGCCTCGGAGATACCGAAGAATTTCCACCACTAAATTTTTACGACACGATTGTGTTTTGGCCCCGGCCTCTATCTGCATACAAATTATCTGTAAAAATCAAACCTAACTATATCCCAATAACCAGGAGATCTGGTCTTTGAAGCTAAATGGAACACAAAAATTGAATCTTTAACTAAATTCGTTTTCACAACTCAAAATCAAGTTCATTTTCTAAAGGACAAAATTAAAGAAAGTTCAATTTTTGGAATCTGGCGCATCAAAATACAATTTTCCTCTACGATTTGGAGAATAAAAACACAAAAAATAACGAAATCCTTGTAAAATACAAATTTCTTCTACGATTTGGTGAATAAAAACAGAAAAAATAATGAAACCCTTGTAGATCGAATCGTATGCACGTTTTACAAGCAAGTATTGCCCAAAATTCTATTAAAAAAAAATACCTCTAAATTTCCTTCTTCTCTATAAGTCATATTTAAATGAGGATCCATCAAGCCATCGGTGTGGCGGCGGCTGGTGGTGCCGGCGCCGGCGGCTGGTGGATTTGTAAGGAATTGTTTTTCTTTCTTTATTTTTTTTGTTTATATAGTTTAATTTCTAAATATGCCAGAGCTGGAAAACATAATTGGGCTTTGGCATGGGCTTGGCGTGGGCTACTAAAAACTTTTATTTTTCCATTTGAGCCATTTGTTTTTGGATAAATAGCACATAAGACCCCTTTAGTTTGAATTTTGTTCACATTACATCCTTTTACTTTTCATATAAGTATATAACCGGCTCCTTCGACCCTACGCCCGGTGATAAACACGGGGTGGGTCTTAAGAACATTATTTTTTTGCACATTGCACATTTAAAATGTTATTTTTGTTGCACAATGCCCTCCAAAAATTGGCTAATGGGCCAAAGTTCAATCATATAATATTTCGACGGGGGAATATCCATTTTTTTAATTGTTAGGGGGGAAAGTGCGAAAAGTAGAAATTTATAGGGGGCAAACTTCATTTTGTCCTAAATAAAAAAGAATTCGCAGCAGTGGACGGGCAAAATAGAGTAATAGACTCTCCTGAACGGCGTCGTTTAAGAATCCACCCTAACCATCTCTTTCGTCTGCTCCCCCCCCCCCCCCACACAGAAATAGGGTTATTTGGTCCTCTCCTCTCTTTTTTTTATTTGTCTTGGGGTGTGAGGGGG